>JAGFBR010000729.1:0-117035 GCA_019925795.1 Dendrobium chrysotoxum
CCCCTCTTTCTCTCTCTCTCTCTCTATCCCTCTCTTTCTCTTCTTCTACTTCTCCCTTCTTGTGCCTCGAGGTGAATGTTGGAAAAATAAATAGTATGCTTTCAAAAGAGAACAGTTTAAAAGGTTGACAGCTTGTGCCGGCCTTCAAGCCCGAAGAAAGGTACGTTTTATTTTTAGTAAATTTCAATTATTTCATTATTAATTATTAAATGTGCTTCTAATCCTTCCATATTTTATTATCTTTATTTGCATGAACTGCGAGGAACGGTACCAATCAAGTGAACAAGAAGCAGATTAAAGGTGTCAGTCGCCTCTATCCAACCGGGTAGAGGTGCTACGGGCGTAATCCACCGGGTCATAGCCCCCGGTGTTGTAAGTTTTCTTAAAACTTAGAAAGCCCCTAGGAGGCCGTGGTGTGTTTTGTGCGAACTCCTCCCTTCTAGGTCCCCGTAGCAACTTCAATTTTATTAGGATTATTTATTTTATTTTAGATCCTTAAACCTCTTTACACGTGCGCAAAGTCCTAAGGGTTAGTGATAACAAAATTCTTTTCATTCCATATAACATTAGTGACATCTAAGGACAAAAATTAAGGATTGAGTCTTAGAGAACTTAGACTTAGGATGCCTGCACACTTTAGGGTAGAAATACATAACATAGAAAACTTAGTGACATTCCCCTTAGGGTTATTGTATGTTATTAATACAACCTTAATCAACTCTAATTAAACTTAAATAATTAATTAAGAAGAATTTCAAATACACTAATGATAATCTAAATAAAAATATATGAAAATCACATAACCTTTAATAACTAAGTCATAATTAACACACATAACACTAGGAGATTAAATTTGAACATAAAATAAAATGGAATCTAATTAATGTGTTAATCATCTTATAATCAAATAATAAATAATAACTAAATAAAATTTTCAAACTTAAATAAACCCTCAACAATTTAATAAATCATTAACAAATCAAATAAAATCATTAAAATTTTAATAAAACACTAACACTTTAATAAGTCAATTAAAAATTCCAATAAATGATTTAAGATTAACAAAATTTTAAAATGTTTAATAAATTATTAAAAAATTCAATAAATCATTAATTAAAATAATTTAAAAAAAATGGTTAACTCAAATGACTAAATAACAAAACCCTATTAATCAACTTTAACAATCAAAATTCAATCTAAAACAAACTTCAAAACAGTAAAGACACTAAAAATTTAAATCTGAACTAAAATTCTCTTTTGACCCTTCAACAAATCAATTTCAATCAATTAGATAATTTTAACTAATAATAAACTCAGGATATATCTAAACCACCCAGCCTACCGCACACACTTAGATTTGTTTGCTAGGACAACCGACTCTAGCTCTAGGTTAGGCCGGTGTTTACTTTCTTACTGTTGTGTGACGGGCTTTCTCGGTTTTCATTGCATGCTTGTATGATTGACATTGAGTGTTTGTTTACTTTTATCGCTCTCTGTGATATGATGTGATGGGCGATAGATTATCCTAGGTTAGGAACGATTTGGATGCTCACAGAATCTTATGCAGGTGGCCATGCTCGTGCAGGGCTAAATAAAAAGGGGGCAAATTAAAGATTTAAATTAACAATAATTTCTGCAGGTGCTTCAGAAAATGCTAAGCCCCCTTTAAAATTAAAAGAGCATGGCCAAGTGTGGCTGATAAATTTAATTTGAATATATAACTGCTCGGGAATGATTTTATTATAAATGTCTAGGATAACCTTGCAGGTGTGTCTAGATTTTCTTTTTCTTTATGGAATGTAATGTAAATGTAATTATCTGTTAAAGTCAAATGTTGTGAAAGTGATTCAAAAGTGGGATATCACACCCAACTCAGAATCCAAAGAGAGGAGAATGTCCTTAGGGGAGTATTCTCTTCTATTTGGAAAGCCAAGTTAGGGTGGTTCTAATATCCAAAGAGAAAAGAAAATACCCCTTCCGGGAGGAGTTTCTTTTCATTTGGATATCCAGGCCCGGCGGACCCAAGGAGTCGTAGCGGAACCAAGAAGCTCGTAGCGGAACCAAGGAACTCGTAGCAGATCCAAGAAGCTTGTAAAGGAAAGAAGACAAAAAGTGAAGATGAAGAAGACGAAGAAATGAAGATAAAAAGAAAAGTATATCTCATTTTGAAATCACTTGCGTCAGTCTTAGGATAGAATCCGGGTTTGTTGTCAGTGGTGCCCGGCCACTTTACTTTTTCAGTAGACCCTGGGTTGTAAATAAACTGGACATTGGACATTATATTTTTGGATAATTTAATTTGAGTGTTTACTTTGTTTGTGCACTAGTTTTTTTTTAGGACTCTTGCATGCCGTGTTTTGTTTTAGCCTGGATACGCATCGGAGTGTTTTTTTGGTAAGGATCACGATAAACTTTTTCTACTTGAAATTTAAAAATAAAATTTTTTTAGGCTCACATAGAAACTCTAACGAATCTAAGAAGTAAGCTCGGACCGCCGAGAGTCAGCATAATCATATTATTACTTTCTCTTCCTTGTTAGGCACCTCCCCGCCTGCGGGTTCTGGCAGACCACCTGACCTATTAGGGTGCAGTTCTATCAAGGGGATGTTGTGCAATCTCTAGGGAAAAATCTATTTTCTAAGCCTGATTTTAAAACTGCTTCATAAATCATTTTATGCATTCGAGTCAATTAGCATGCATTGCATTAGATACAAATTAAAAGAGTCTAAAATTTTAATTGCATTATGCTCCTAGGCATCATTTACCCTACATAAGTAAAGGGGCCAATTAGATTTTGTCTTAGATGTCGGCCCCGATTCCTCAAAACTTAAATAACGTCCCTACCCATCTTTCATAAGAGACTGGACACATGGATTTGAAGCGCCTAGGTGGTTAGCTGGCTCCCCAATCCAGGCCGGGGTAAGTCCAGATTTGCACTGCATTAGTCAGGTTCGGGTCACTACTTTGTAGTACCCAATTTAGACTTAGGTTCTGAGGCAGATTTTTAAATCTTAAGTCCTCACCCTCCGGGAATATAATCCAAATTTCTAATAAAATATCAACTCAAATCTAAAATTTTATCTCTTAAAATGTAAAGCCCAACATAGGATAGATTGAGGTTGCCTCTAAGCTTCTTAGAATCCAGCACCTCCTACTTTTCTTCCTTTGACCCATTAATAACTGTTCAACGTTGAGCTTTCTCCTTGAAAATTCTTACTTCTTCCCTTATCTTCTACTTTGTAATCAGAGGGTACAAAATCACTGCTTTAATCGAGAGTTTTCTTAGGAGTACCCCTCCTAGGATGTAATTAACTATAGGGGCTTGCCCCTATAGGGATTTGAGAATCCCAGATTAAAATAAACCTTGTTTTATTTTTATAAAACAAGGGAAAAATCTTTGGGAACGCAGACATGTTTTAAAACCTCATTTCTAACTTTAAACATATTTATAGAATATTATTATTATCTTTACAGGTAATATAATATTCTATTTATTATGTTCAATTTTAGAAATGATGACTTTTATAAAACCCATTCTTTCTTTTGGGTGTTTTTGAAGAATGTTATATTCGTCTTTTCAGATGATACAATATTCTCCTTATTACACCTAAATAAAGGGATGGATGAACTTTTCAAAACTATATTTCTATTTTTAAACACATTCTACAGAATTTCGTGTTCATCTCTCAAGATGATATGTTATTCATAGAATTGTGTTTGACTATAGAAATATTATTTTCTAAAACCCTATTTTGATATTGAATCCATTATAGAATATTGCGTCAGTCTCCCGAGACTGTACTTTATTCTTAATGCAGTATTCGATTACAAAATAGGAGAACACAAAATCTGCGTGGCGACATAAATTTCCCACCAAGGTTTTTCTGGCGACTCCACTGGGGACCAGTCCTCTCTCCATCTTTAGCAGTGATTCATACCCTTACATCGGTAGTATACTTGTGCTTGGCATGAGTTGTAACTACCTTTCTTCCGCCGGTTATATTATTCATTTCATTCTTGAATAATTTGGCTGGTATCTAAAAGAAATTGTAGAGGTCTTATTTTGGACCCCCATCAAAATATCGACGGGAAGTTCCTTTAATGACCTTTTTGTCTAAATAATCAGAAAATAAAATCCCTACGTGCTAACTTGAACGTTGCAGTTACATTTTTTATTGTAGCTTGATGTCTGACTTAGCACTGGGTCCAAATTCTTAGAGTGAAAATTGAAACACTAAATAATATTCATTCTTATCTCAACATTATGTATTACAGTTATATTTTAATATAACTCGATATATATACGATGAGATAAGATTTGAATTATTTGGTTGGGTCAATTAAGCTTTTGCAATTAAAATAATTTTTCAAAAGACTAATTCAAAATTTTTCTTGAATTTCAGGAAAATGATGGGTAAACTAATCTTTTCCTTGTCGGATAATATGAACTTGGCTTACAATCCTTTTGCTGACGGAAGTATAATCAAATTTGGAAAAGGATTTGAGGATTTACAGTTGTCTGTTAGTGGACCTGAGTTCACTATTGTCCCACCTGCTGAAATTGCAAACCAGAAGCCTGTTCTAGAGTTCACTTTGGGATGTGGGTCTCAGACTGCCCCTGTAGCCCCTAGGCCCTCAGTGTTTGCTAGAATTGAACAGCCTAGCCAGGATCAGAAACTCAAATCAGTTGTCGTAGCAGATAGTGTTACTCCTTTCAGTGCTCCAAGCAAGTTTGAAATAGGCTCCTCTTCCAACATGTCGACGATTATGACTAAAACTCAGAGGAGAAATAAAAATCGTCGAACAAAGAGGAGAATGGAAAAATTGGGACTATCAAATCAGAATGAGCAAACTCCTCCTACCTCTCCACATCTTAGTGGTAGTAGGTTCCATCTTCTCTCCGCTGCTGATGGAGAGGAAGATGTGAGGAAGATTGCTCGTTCAGTTCCTACTGCTGTTGGAAAGTCTGCCACTGAGCCAGTAAAAGATAAGGAAACACACATTCAGAATATGGTAAGGGCAATAGTCCAAGAGTGTGCAGATAATCATTTCCAAACCAAGGAACAGTTTTTGAGGAATATGAAAAGGATGATTAATGAAAAGATAGAAGAAGAATCATCGAGTCAGAAGAATACTGGAGCCCGGGTAGTGAGTCAGTCGAGGGCAAGAGATAGCAAAAGAAAGTTCAAACCTGTTGCAATCTCTGCACTCACTGATGGATACCCTAGGGAACCGAGGAAATCTGACAGAAAGACAGACAGTATTGTTTTGACTGATGTGTCGAGAAAATCCAAGAGTACTCAATATGTTGTCCAGAAAACTAGTCGTCAGCTGTCTCCTTCCTCCATGACATCTCAAGAAGTTAGAAAAGTTCAGCGGTTCTCTCGTGTCCACTCTTCTCCCCAGACAGATAGGCACCCCTCTACGGGTCCTTCTTCGTCTTCTCATCCGGCTGTAGGGCGGTTGGAATCATCAAGCCAACTCTCTCCAACATCAGCTGAGAAGAAGATCTGGAGACCTAAGGAGGAAGTTGCTTCTCTGGTAGTGGCTTCACCTGAAAAGATGATAGAAGAAAAGCTCGAAGTAGAGGAGAAACATGAAATTAACCCTTCAGATCATATGGACTATGAAAGATATGTTCCCGTTGATCCCCACTATGTTTCCGGAAGGTCTATAGAGGAGATGCTAGGTGAACTGAAAAATAGCATTAAAGATCTGGAGGATGAAGATGCATTGAACTTTGATTTAGATCAAGATGACATGTTAGATGATGCAGTAGCCGATGTCCTTATGGTGGAAACAAGGGGATCAGCTCATGATGATCAAGCTGAAGATGCTGGAATACAAGACGTCGTAGTTGAGGAAGGCATTGCGCCGGACTTAACTCAACATCTTATACAACAGCTAAAACAAAAAGATGAGCAGATCTCAAGTATGGAGAAGAAGATAGAGGAAATGATGGCCACTATGGCATCATTCCAGTGCCAGGGTCCTTTACCACCACGAGCACAGGTTGAGTCTTCTCAACCCGAGTCTGTTCAGGTGGTAGGGAAGAAACAGATAATTGAGGCTGTAGAAGAACACCAATCAGATCCAGAAATCAAAGCCTCTCAATCAAAAGAGCTAAAACAGATGGTGGAAAGATAAGTGAGGGAGGCATTAGCTGAGTCACAGAGTGCGTCGTATACCCCAAAGGGTAGGCCCTACCCAGAGGAGTTTGATGCAGTTCCCTATCCAAAGGGATTTGTGCCCCCCTCATTCAAGATTTTTGATAGTACCGGAAACCCTAGACAGCACATAGCGTACTTTCGAGCCAGTTGTTGCAACGCTGGAGGAAGTGATGCTTTACTCTTCAGGCAGTTTGTTAGTAGTCTGTCAGGGGTGGCTTTTGACTGGTATGCAGATTTACCTAATGGTTCAGTGCACAGTTTTACAGAGTTGGAAAACATGTTCGTCAAAAGGTTTGTAGGCAGTCAGCATCACGTTACAGTTGGGGATCTTGTTATAGAGAAACAGAAGCCTGGGGAGAAGCTGGTTGATTATATACTAAGGTGGAGGAATTTGAGCATGAAGTGCGAACCTCAATTGCAAGAGCAACACGCGATTGAGATTCTGCTTAAGAACATTCATGAACCGGTAGCCTTTCTTTTGAAAGGATTTACCATCAAGACATTTGAAAAACTGCTCAATAAAGCCTCCAGCCTACAAGAAGAAGCTTCGCAGTTCACCTTCCTTACTGATCAGTCCTCTTCAGATCCTAAAAAGCTGAAACCCCAAAAGGTCTTTGAGAAGAAATCTGGGACGGTGTCAGCTGTGGATAAGAGAAAGCAGCCAATAAAAATTCAGGTAGAGAACCCACCTTCTCAGTTTTATAATCAACAGTATCAGAGGCCTCAATATATGTTACCACAGTATCAGAAATAGTATTCACCACCGCAAGCTCAGCCACAGTTTAATCAACAACGGCCTTACCTTACTTCGGAGGAAAGAAGGGATAATTGGGACAAATTTAATGCATTGATTGGCAAGACTTACCCCTTTAAAAAGGAGGCTTTAAAGAGGATATTAAAAAATCTTCTGAAAAAGCCAGACTTTAAATTGCCTGCCCCTAGGAGGCCAGAGGAAGTGGGTAAGTCTGATCAGCTTAATTTTTGCCCTTACCATCAGATGTTGGGTCATCAGCTTGAAGACTGTGTTACTTTTAAAGAATGGCTTGATAGGAACATCAAATCAGGAGCTGTAGTGATTCCCAAAGAATACTTAGTGGATCTGGGGCAGGGATCAGCTAAGTGTGTGACTGGTGAGCCTATTGTTCCTGCTTCTTCTTTAAATTCTGACTCAACTTGGGATATAGCTTTATCCCGTTCCTCAAAGAAATTTCTGAACAAACTCTATTTTTCTTCTCTTCAGGAGTCTTTGGGAGCTCAGAAGCCTCTCCAGGTTGATCTGATAGTTCCGGAAGGTGATGTAGAGATGACTCCACCTTCAGAGCTTAAGGGAGCCCAAGTCAGCCAGGGTCCTACAGTTCAGGAGAAGGAGGATACCAGAGATTGTTTTGTTGCTTTTAGTAGTGTTGATTGTGATGTATCCAGTAGAGTTGTGTTTTCTGCTGGATGGGGAGACTGTTATCCTCAATCCTCTTATTTTAGATGACTTTTATTTTGTTCCATGTGATGATGTCAAATCAATGAAAAAGGATTCTGTGTATATCTTGTCTATTTCTGATAGCGATGTTACGGATGACTTGAAAAACTTACCTGAAAATGATTCTCTTAACAATCAATTTAATTTGGAAGAATTAAAACATTCTCTTGGCTATTATTCAGATAGTGATGCCCCTGCTCTTGATTTGCAGGGTACGCCTATCTGTATTGAAGCAGAGATGTCGGATTCTGAGAATTTAACAGAAGTACAATCAGAGTTAGCTGAGGTCAAAGTAGATAATCCACATGTCGCTTCTTCTGAAGAGATAGTGCAAATCAAACTTCGTAGCGGCAAAGTGCTACCACCTCAAGCTTCTTCTGGAGATAAAGGGAAGCAAGTTGTTGACGAACCAGAGTCTTCTCTTCCACTTCAGCCCGTTCCTCTTTCGGGTCCAGTTGAGAGTGGAATACCCAAGGTCGATTATAATGTCTTATCTCACCTCAGGAAGCTGCCTGCTAAACTGAGCATTTATGATGCCCTGATCCTTTCCAAAGAGATGAGGGAAGCGTTAATCAAAGCTCTACTAGATCCAGATATTTGCATGGCCCAGTTAGCAGCTGCACAGCCTGATGAAGCTCTTTGTTCCAAAGGAGTTCCTGAAATTTCTTTTTCTGATGAAGATCTATGTTTAGGGACGGCTGATCACAACCGTCCACTATACATAACAGTAAACATAGACAACTTCAGATTGTCACGTATCCTGGTCGATCCTGGTGCATCAGTTAATATTATGACTCTCAGAACTCTCGCTTATTTGAGAATAGACGTTCGTAAGCTCAGTTCAGACAAAATGATCTTACGAGGGTTTAACGAAAATGGCGAGAGGGCTTTGGGTTCAGTTACTCTGTTGTTGGAGATTGAAGAATTTAAAACTGAAGTAAAGTTTCATATTATAGACTCTCCAACATCTTTTAATGCTCTTCTAGGTAGACCGTGGCTTCATGAATATAGGATGGTTCCTTCCTCCCTACATCAGTGCATTAAATACATCAGAGATGGTGTTGAGCACTGTATTAAGGGAGATTTACAACCATTCTCAATTCATGAAGTAGGAATTTATGAAGATGCCGCCTATTATTTGCCTAAAAAGCAAACCGTTCCTAAGGATCTCAAATTGGCCAAAAGTGAAATGGCACTTGAAAAGAAAAATGAAAAGGAAAAAGAAAAAGAAGAAAAAAGAGATGAAGAATATCCCTGCCTCGAAGATAGCATCCGTTGGCATCCTACTCCTCCCTCACAAAGAGGTGGTAGGATTACCCAATGGGGGCGAGGTAGAGGCAGAGGATGGCAAAATTATGAAAGTGCAACGTATGAAACCATACAAAAGCAAACTCCTATGATACATATTGATTTAGAATCTGACTCAGAGGATGAATCATGTGTATCTAAAGCTGAAAATAGTAACAAGAGGCCGAAATTTGAGATCTCTTTGGAACACGATAGTGACGATGATAAAGTTAAGGCAAAAATAGAGGATGATTCAGATTTGTCTACCTATGAAAAGCTTAAAGGATATGTGAAGACTTTAGCTCTAACCCCACTATCTCAAGATAGTATAGCCGGGTTGGCAGTTAAGGTTTCACCTGCCTTGAGCGATGATTGTAAAACTGCTAAGTTTATTCCTTCTTCTAGCAAGAATGTTGAAACTGATGTACACATTGATGATCCTTTGATGAATGAAATAGTGGAACTCCCTTTTGATTGGTATCCTTATGGTGTTAAAAATTTAATTAAGAAAGGTCTAACCCCATCTACTTGGACTAAACGTCAAGCTCAGTCCTTTGAAAACCTTTGGAATACTGAATATTATAAACCAAAGTCAAGGGCAGGATTGAGTTTTAGTACTGTTTGTCCATTTGATGACGATGATTACTGCTTGGTGATAACTAACAATTTAGGATCTGATCGTCTCTTTATGAAGGACATTGAAATTCTAAATGAATTTTGTTTAGAAACTTCAGATGATTCGGATGACTTTCAAGTTAAGGAGGCACCTCCCGAGCTTGAGGAGGAGATCCAATCAACTGTTGATGAATTGAAAGAAATTAACCTTGGTAATGAAGAAAATCCACGTCCGACGTTCATAAGTGCCTTATTGAATGAGGATGAGTCAACCAATTTGGTCAAGTTGCTTTCAGAGTTTAAGGATTGCTTTGCCTGGAGCTATGACGAGATGCCTGGATTATCTCCAGAAATAGCAGTCCATAAACTTGAAATTCAACCTGACGTGATCCCTGTCAAGCAAGCCCCACGACGCATGCGCTTAGAAATTGAACAACAAGTAGTGACTGAAGTTAAAAAACTGATCGATGCAGGCTTTATTCGAGAGGAAAAATATCCCTCTTGGTTGGCTAGCATCGTCCCAGTAAAGAAAAAGAATGGTCAAATTCGCGTATGCATCGATTATAGGGATCTGAATAAGGCTTGTCCAAAAGATGAGTTCCCGTTGCCTATACCGGAACTCATGGTAGACATCGCCTCTGAGCATGCAATTTTCTCTTTTATGGATGGTTCATCTGGATATAATCAAATCAAGATGGCTACTGAAGATGAAAAATTCACTGCCTTCAGAACACCTATAGGGGTCTTCTGTTAAAAGTCATGCCCTTTGGACTTAAGAACACTGGTGCAACCTACCAGCGGGCTATGACCCGAATCTTCGATGATCTAATACACCAACAGGTGGAATGTTATATCGATGATTTGGTAGTCAAAAGTCGTCAAAGGGAAGACCACCTTCATGATCTGAGAATCATTTTTGAAAGGTTGCGCCGCTACGATCTAAAGATGAATCCCTTGAAATGTGTTTTTGGGGTTACTTCAGGGAAATTCTTAGGATTCGTAGTGAGACACCGAGGCATAGAAATTGATCCTTCCAAAATAAAAGCCATCTTAGATATGCCACCTCCTAAAAGTCTTACCCAGTTAAGATCTCTTCAAGGTAGGTTGGCATACCTACGAAGATTCATTTCCAACTTGTCTGGTAGGTGTCAACCATTCGCTGCTTTGTGTAAGAAAGATGCCCGATTTCATTGGGATGAAAAGTGCCAAATTGCATTTGAAAGCATAAAGCAGTATTTGTTAACACCACCAGTTTTAGCAGCCCCTATCCCTGGAAAACCCTTAATACTTTACACCGCAGCCTTAGACAGTTCTCTTGGCGCCTTGTTAGCCCAAACTAATGAGGAAGGAAAAGAGAATGCACTTTACTACTTGAGTAGGAGACTTCTACCAACTGAAGCTAATTATCCTCCTATTGAGAAACATTGTTTAGCTTTGATTTTTGCTGCCCAAAAATTAAGGCATTACATGTTAGCTCATAAAATCAATCTCATCTCTAGAGTTAATCCACTCCAATACCTGATGACTCGTCCGACGTTGTCAGGGCGTTTAGCAAAGTGGTCAATGTTTCTACTCCAATTTGATATCACGTTTATACCATTACGTGCAATCAAAGGTCAAGCTGTGGCTGACTTCTTAGCAGCACACCCAATCCCTGCTGAGTCCCCTCTGAATGATGATCTCCCTGATGAACAAATTATGTGTTTAGAGGAGCAGGAAGGAAATACTTGGGAATTATATTTTGATGGTGCCGCATCTTCACAAAAGATCGGGGAACCTCAGGAGGTAATCCCAGGGAAAGCCGGTATCGGGTTGGTTTTCATAACCCCTGAAAAGGGATTGTTGCGTTATTCTTACCATTTATTAGAGCCTTGCACTAATAACGAGGCCAAATACGAAGCTCTAATAACTGGCATAGAATTAGCAATATCAATGGAAATCAAAGAAATCAAGATCTTTGGAGATTCACAACTTATCATCAATCAAGTTGCTGGTATTTACAAAGTCTTGAAACCTAAACTTCTTCCGTACCATCAGTACACTATGAAACTTCTTGAGCAAATTCCGAGCGTAACCTTATATAAGATACCCCATGGAAGAAATTCTACGGCAGATGCCCTAGCAAAGCTCGCAAAGGAATTAGCCTGTATAGAAGAAGAGTCCATTTCCGTAGAAGTTCAAGGTCGTAAGATCTTGTCTCCTATAGACTTGGAATACATCAATAAAAAGTTTCCTTCCGAGGGCGAGATTGTTCTTGCCATTGATGATGATACGGTTGACTGGAGACAACCTTTCATTGACTTTTTGCAAGAAAACAAACTCACTCGAGAGAAATCTGCCGCAGATCAAATTAAGAGAAGGGCTCTTTCTTACACACTGATGAATGGCATTTTGTACCGCCGGTCTTTCGATCAATTATGGCTACGTTGTCTTAGTAAACAAGAAGCTCAAAGGATGGTGACCGAGATACATGCCGGATTGTGTGGTGCCCACCAATCTGGCCCCAAAATGAAGATGAAAATCAAGAGACTGGGATATTACTGGCCTTCAATGATTGACGACTGTATGTCCATTGCATGTCGTTGTCAGCAGTGTCAAGTGCATGGTGTAGTTCTACATCAACCTCCTAATGTTCTGCATCCAACAATTGCTTCATGGCCTTTTGAAAGTTGGGGCACGGACATCATTGGCCCTATCGATCCTCCTTCTTCTAAAGGTCACCGTTTCATTCTAGCAGCAACAGACTACTTCTCAAAATGGGCGGAGGCTGTTCCACTACGAGAAGTTAAAACTCATAATGTGCTCCAATTCTTCCGAGACCATATTGTATATCGATTTGGCATTCCTCGTCGAATTATATCCGATAATGGTCCCTCCTTCAAGAGCACCAAAATGAATAATTTCACTAAACATCATAATATTGATTGGAGGTACTCCACAAGCTACTACCCACAGGCGAATGGATTGGCGGAGGCCTTCAATAAGACGTTAGTAGGAATTCTAAAGAAAATCTTAGAGGACAATAAGCGACAGTGGCACGAAAAGTTGGGTGAGGCTCTGTGGGCTTATCGAACCACATGTAGAACCCCAACTCAGTCTACACCGTTTGCTTTAGTCTTCGGGGCTGAGGCTGTTCTCCCTTTAGAGGTACAACTTCCCTCTCTAAGGGTTGCAATTAACAATAGTATTACATCTGAACAGAACGCCCGACTTCGTTTAGAAGAACTCGAAGGTTTAGAAGAGAAGCGTTTGCAGGCTCAACAGAACCTCGAGTTATATAAATCCCGTATGGCTCAAGCACATGATAAAATGGTCAGTCCTAGAACCTTTCGAGTAGGAGAGTTGGTGTTGGTCTTACGTAGGCCTATCCTAACTCATCGAAGGTTTGGTGGTAAATTTGAGCCTACATGGGAAGGTCCTTTTGTGGTGGAGAAAGTCTACCAAGGGGGATCTTACCAATTAGTGGATTGTAAGGGTGATCGTCCTATGTTGCCTATCAATGGACGATATCTTAAGAAATACTATGTGTAATGACGTCATTATGAAGATTTGCAATAAAATTATAAATTTTTCAGCATATACGTTGTTCTCGAAGCTTATGAATGTGACATACACTGGGTCCAAGTAGTTTGTATATTTTTGAAAATCAAAATTGAAAGATTTCAAAATTTGAAATAACTGAGATGTTATATAGTATTACTATAGAAATATCCTTTTATTTATTTTTCTTTCTCCATTTATGATGGTTCAATATAAAAACATAATCCCCAGTGGATGATTTGTAAGTTATAGAGATCATTTATAATGAGGGAAAAAGCAAAATTTTCAATCCAAAAATTTCAAGCTCATTCTTATGAATGGTTTTATCTTCCCTTCTAGAAAGTGGCATATACAAAAGCTTTTGATGTCTAGTAATTGTTAATGCCATTTGTGATGAAGGGAAAAGATCAAAAATCCTGCAAGAAATCAAACATTCATTAAAATTCCTAAACTCGACTAAATCTTAAATCCGTCTTTAGGTATGAGTCCTCCTACGGCATCCTATTGACATCCTTGAAGTTAGGTGTAAGCATCCCTAGTGGCATCCTAATCTTCATTCCGAAGTGAAGTATAAGAATCCCCAGCGGCATCTTCTCTTCATTAAAATTTAAATTCTAAATCCGTCTTTAGGTCTAAGCCCGCTTTTACGGCATCCTATTGACTTCCGGCATAAGTCCGCTTTTACGGCAGCCATCCAGTTTAAATCCGTCTTTAGGTCTAAGCCCGCTTTTACGGCATCCTATTGACTTCCGGCATAAGTCCGCTTTTACGGCAGCCATCCAGTTTAAATCCGTCTTTAGGTCTAAGCCCACTTTTACGGCATCCTATTGACTTCCGGCATAAGTCCGCTTTTACGGCAGCCATCCAGTTTAAATCCGTCTTTAGGTCTAAGCCCGCTTTTACGGCATCCTATTGACTTCCGGCATAAGTCCGCTTTTACGGCAGCCATCCAGTTTAAATCCGTCTTTAGGTCTAAGCCCGCTTTTACGGCATCCTATTGACTTCCGGCATAAGTCCGCTTTTACGGCAGCCATCAAATTTAAATCCGTCTTAGGTCTAAGCCCGCTTTTACGGCATCCTATTGACTTCCGGCATAAGTCCGCTTTTACGGCAGCCATCCAGTTTAAATCCGTCTTTAGGTCTAAGCCCGCTTTTACGGCATCCTATTGACTTCCGGCATAAGTCCGCTTTTACGGCAGCCATCCAATTTAAATCTGTCTTTAGGTCTAAGTCCGCTTTTACGGCATCCTACTGACTTTTGGCTTAAGTCCGCTTTTACGGCAGCCATCAAATTTAAATCTGTCTTTAGGTCTAAGTCCGCTTTTACGGCATCCTATTGACATCCTGAAGTGAATTATAAGCATCCCCAGCGGTATCTTCTCTTCATTAAATTCTAAATCTTAAATTCGTCTTTAGGTATGAGTCCTCCTACGGCGTCCTATTGACATCCTTGAAATTAGGAGTAAGCATCCCTAGTGGCATCCTTCCTCTTGAACTAGAAAGAAGATTCAAGTCTTACCAAAATCATTTTCAAATCAAAATCATATTCAAACTCTTACATTCTTGTCAAACTACATTCACATTATTACATTTAACTTTTTTCATACCTTGACTTTTCTAAATGATACTAATCTTATCAGTTATCATTTCACTAAAGTCACCATCAATGCTGACATCAACTTCTAAATTACTCAATCAACTCGAAACTCTATCAGCTTTTCATGCTAATTTTCTATCAAAGCACAAATCTCCTTCAATTCAAATACCCAAATTTTCAACTTCAATTTTGGATCTATTTGATCGTTTCGGTCAACGCCAATACGCACGATAAACTTTGGCAAGTTTATCATGCCTATTGGGGGTCCATTTGTTGACCTCATTATTCGAGGTCAATTTCCCTAGAATTAATCTCTAGTACCTAGGTCTTCATAACCTAGTATAGACGTCGCCCTTAAGATTTCCCTTAGGTGGACACCTAATGATGTAGCATCGACTTAACCTCATGACTCGGACTAAATCAAAATCAATTCAATCCAAATCTAATTCTAACTCCAAACTAAACCCAAATCGACTCAACTCAAATCGACTATTTAAATTCAAAACCTTGCTATACCAATCAAGGCGAAACCAAATCAAATTGACTCGAATCGAGTCCGATTTAAAAATGATCCCTTCGATTAAGCCAAATTAAGTCATCTCATACTAATTGAAATTAGATTGGCGAATTAAATTAAAATGGGCGATTTAAATTAATCTTGAGTTTTTTTTATTAACTAAATTTTGTCGATTAATTTTTTAATTATGTCAAAATCAGCTAGATATATCATTAATAAAATTTAATCATTTAGATTTAACGAAATTTTTTTTTATTTAGAACTAGAATTGATAATCTTATTTCAAGTTAATTAAAAATTCAAATTTAAATGAAATAAAAACGGTTATGAGAAGGATTAGGGCAAGTAAACCCACGATCTCCCCTTCTCTCTCGGCATTTTTTTTTTTTCGCGAAATCCCCCACGATCGTGGCTCTCTTTTTCCGTCTCTCTGGCAAGAAACCGAAGCCCAGTTCGCAACTCCTCCCAGTTCGCGAAACGACCCAGCCTCCTCTCCTCCCAGCCGTCCGCAAGAAGCCAGCCCGAAGCCACCTTGTCTGAAGCCCTTTCTTGCCCTAGGCCGCTACCGACCAAACCTCCTCCCCTCCGACGTCTCTTTATTCGCAAGCCCTAGCCGCCGGCCTTCTTCCCATTCGCAGGTATACGTTTCCCTTATTTCTTCTCCATCTTCCTCTTCTTTATCTTCTATCATTTTCTTCTTCTAGAGTTTTCTCTCTACATTGCTATGTCTTGTTGGATATAGGTTTCTTTTCCATGTGAAATAAAAGTTTCATATAATTTTATTTCCTTCATCTTGAGATCAGTTGTTTGTTCCCTAAAAATTGTAGAGGCGTTATTTCTAACATTTTTTTTTTTACCCCTAACGGTTATGTGTCTTTGACATTGCATTGAGAGTCTTGTCAGTAAAAATGGTAATGAGGGTTGTTAGTTGGAGAAGAATTTATTAACGGCTTCTTGCTTTGCTATTGAAGTTAGGAACATTCTATGTAGATTCTTTTAAATTTCTTTGCATCATGATAATATATATGTTGGGAGTTCTCTTTCTTAGTTTGTATGCAAAGACTAATGAAGTTCATGATGGCAAAATGACCTTTTTGAGTTCCAACATACTTTCTACTTTGGAGCGTAACAAAGTGTGGAGGTTTTCATAGTTTCAATAGAATGTTATTTTGTCCTTGTTATATGGCCGTAAGAGTTTTGGGAAGAGGCGTTTTGCAATTACTTTGCTTCATTTAACTTTTGCATATGAATTTAAGTGGAAGTCATGCATTATATGAGTATTTTATGTTCAAAGTAAGCAATGTGGTATGGATATTTTTGTATGATAGTTAAAGCAAAAGGGAAGTCTAAAGTGATTTCTGTTGTGTCCATATGGAATGGTAATGACAATTAGAAGAAGGCATGAATTTTGAAATGGGGTTTGAAATGCATTTGACATTTGATCTCTCTTTGTTTTCTATTATTTATAGAACTTGGTTCTGTTAAAAAAAAAAAAAACTTATAAATTTAATATTGTGATATTGAAAGACTTTTCCGTTAGAGTGTTGGTGCTATCAAGAAAGCACTACGGTTCTTATTTTCAAACAAATACTAACCGAAGCTTCAATACCTTCATATGAACAATAGAACGTGTGACTATGAATTCTTGGCAAGTGTTTTATGTGTATATTTGGCATCAAGGGAAATTTGTAAATTTAAATTGGAGGGATCTCTTAGATGTCTGATAGCATAAAATACAAGTTTTTGGGAGAAGTGAATTGTGCTTTTGTTCAAAAGTAAAGTGTATGTGAAAAGTAAAATGTTTGCTTTTGTGGGAAATGTATGTGTATTTTGAAAAGCTTTCTTCGTGTGCAAATCAAGAGCTGACGTGTGTGCTTTAAAAGGTGATTATGTGATTTGGAAAATGAAAGTGTATGTTTAAAAGAAAAGTGTAGAGTATGACTTTGGAAAGGGTGAAGTGCATGAGTGTTAAAACTAAAGTGTCTTGTTTTTTTTTGTGTAAAAAAAAAAATGTGTGTTTGAAAGTGTAGGTTCTGAAGGGTGATGCCATTGAAAGATGAAAGATAAAGTGTTTCTTTGTGTGAAAAAGTGTGTGTTGAAAGGTTAATTGTTTGTGTTTTGGAAAGTGAAAGGGTATGTTTCTGTTGCAAGATGAAATGTGTAAAAGTTGAACTTGTGCATTTTAGAAAGGTGGAAATGTGTATGCTCTAAAGGTGATTTGTATGTTTCTTTGAAAAGTGAGATGCATATGTTGAAGGTTATATGATTGTTGGAAATGGGAAGAGTGTGTGTGTATATCATTTAGAAAGTGGAATGATGTGTAAGATAAAGTGACATGTGTATGTGTATTTGAAAAGTAAAATTGTGGAGATTGTATGTTTTAAAGTGGAAGTGTAGGTTAGAAAAGTTTTGTGTAGGAAAGGTGAAGTGCTTTGAAAAGAGAATTGTATAATTTTGGAAAGGTAAAATGTGTATGTCTTGAAAACTATATGTGTTTTTTTTTTTGGAAGGTAACATGTGTATGTTTTTGAAGGGTGACATATATAAGTGTGAAATGCTTTTGTGGAAAGTGTGTGTGGGAAAGTTTGTAGATTTTGAAAGATTAAGATATGGGTGTGGAGGAAATGAGTTTGTTGGGTGTCTATTAGGAATGAAATCAAAGGAAGTAATGTCCCTCTTTCTCTCTCTCTCTCTCTATCCCTCTCTTTCTCTTCATTCTACTTCTCCCTTCCTGTGCCTCGAGGTGAATGTTGGAAGAATAAATAGTATGCTTTCAAAAGAGAACAGTTTAAAAGGTAGACAGCTTGTGCTGGCCTTCAAGCCCGAAGAAAGGTACGTTTTATTTTTAGTAAATTTCAATTATTTCATTATTTATTATTAAATGTGCTTCTAATCCTTCCATATTTTATTATCTTTATTTGCATGAACTGCGAGGAACGGTACCAATCAAGTGAACAAGAAGCAGAGTAAAGGCGTCAGTCGTCTCTATCCAACCGGGTAGAGGTGCTACGGGCGTAATCCACCGGGTCGTAGCCCCCGGTGTTGTAAGTTTTCTTAAAACTTAGAAAGCCCCTAGGAGGCCGTGGTGTGTTTTGTGCGAACTCCTCCCTTCTAGGTCCCCGTAGCAACTTCAATTTTATTAGGATTATTTATTTTATTTTAGATCCTTAAACCTCTTTACACGTGCGCAAAGTCCTAAGGGTTAGTGATAACAAAATTCTTTTCATTCCACATAACATTAGTGCATCTAAGGACAAAAATTAAGGATTGAGTCTTAGATAACTTAGACTTAGGATGCCTGCACACTTCAGGGTAGAAATACATCACATAGAAAACTTAATGACATTCCCCTTAGGGTTATTGTATGTTATTAATATAACCTTAATCAACTCAAATTAAACTTAAATAATTAATTAAGAAGAATTTCAAATACACTAATGATAATCTAAATAAAAATATATGAAAATCACATAACCTTTAATAACTAAGTCATAATTAACACACATAACACTAGGAGATTAAATTTGAACATAAAATAAAATGGAATCTAATTAATGTGTTAATCATCTTATAATCAAATAATAAAATAATAACTAAATAAAATTTTTCAAACTTTAATAAACCCTCAACAATTTAATAAATCATTAACAAATCAAATAAAATCATTAAAATTTTAATAAAACACTAACACTTTAATAAGTCAATTAAAATTCCAATAAATGATTTAAGATTAACAAAATTTTAAAATGTTTAATAGATTATTAAAAATTCAATAAATCATTAATTAAAATAATTTTAAAAAAAATGGTTAACTCAAATGACTAAATAACAAAACCCTATTAATCAACTTTAACAATCAAAATTCAATCTAAAACAAACTTCAAAACAGTAAAGACACTAAAAATTTAAATCTGAACTAAAATTCTCTTTTGACCCTTCAACAAATCAATTTCAATCAATTAGATAATTTTAACTAATAATAAACTCAGGATATATCTAAACCACCCAGCCTACCGCACACACTTAGATTTGTTTGCTAGGACAACCGACTCTAGCTCTAGGTTAGGCCGGTGTTTACTTTCTTGCTGTTGTGTGACGGGCTTTCTCGGTTTTCATTGCATGCTTGTATGATTGACATTGAGTGTTTGTTTACTTTTATCGCTCTCTGTGATATGATGTGATGGGCGATAGATTATCCCTAGGTTAGGAACGATTTGGATGCTCACAGAATCTTATGCAGGTGGCCATGCTCGTGCAGGGCTAAATAAAAAGGGGGCAAATTAAAGATTTAAATTAACAATAATTTCTGCAGGTGCTTTAGAAAATGCTAAGCCCCCTTTAAAATTAAAAGAGCATGGCCAAGTGTGGCTGATAAATTTAATTTGAATATATAACTGCTCGGGAATGGTTTTATTATAAATGTCTAGGATAACCTTGCAGGTGTGTCTAGATTTTCTTTTTCTTTATGGAATGTAATGTAAATGTAATTATCTGTTAAAGTCAAATGTTGTGAAAGTGATTCAAAAGTGGGATATCACACCCAACTCAGAATCCAAAGAGAGGAGAATGTCCCTTAGGGGAGTATTCTCTTCTATTTGGAAAGCCAAGTTAGGGTGGTTCTAATATCCAAAGAGAAAAGAAAATACCCCTTCCGGGAGGAGTTTCTTTTCATTTGGATATCCAGGCCCGGCGGACCCAAGGAGCTCGTAGCGGAACCAAGAAGCTCGTAGCGGAACCAAGGAACTCGTAGCAGATCCAAGAAGCTTGTAAAGGAAAGAAGACAAAAAGTGAAGATGAAGAAGACGAAGAAATGAAGATAAAAAGAAAAGTATATCTCATTTTGAAATCACTTGCGTCAGTCTTAGGATTAGAATCCGGGTTTGTTGTCAGTGGTGCCCGGCCACTTTACTTTTTCAGTAGACCCTGGGTTGTAAATAAACTGGACATTGGACATTATATTTTTGGATAATTTAATTTGAGTGTTTACTTTGTTTGTGCACTAGTTTTTTTTTAGGACTCTTGCATGCCGTGTTTTGTTTTAGCCTGGATACGCATCGGAGTGTTTTTTTGGTAAGGATCACGATAAACTTTTTCTACTTGAAATTTAAAAATAAAATTTTTTTAGGCTCACATAGAAACTCTAACGAATCTAAGAAGTAAGCTCGGACCGCCGAGAGTCAGCATAATCATATTATTACTTTCTCTTCCTTGTTAGGCACCTCCCCGCCTGCGGGTTCTGGCAGACCACCTGACCTATTAGGGTGCAGTTCTGTCAAGGGGATGTTGTGCAATCTCTAGGGAAAAATCTATTTTCTAAGCCTGATTTTAAAACTGCTTCATAAATCATTTTATGCATTCGAGTCAATTAGCATGCATTGCATTAGATACAAATTAAAAGAGTCTAAAATTTTAATTGCATTATGCTCCTAGGCATCATTTACCCTACATAAGTAAAGGGGCCAATTAGATTTTGTCTTAGATGTCGGCCCCGATTCCTCAAAACTTAAATAACGTCCCTACCCATCTTTCATAAGAGACTGGACACATGGATTTGAAGCGCCTAGGTGGTTAGCTGGCTCCCCAATCCAGGCCGGGGTAAGTCCAGATTTGCACTGCATTAGTCAGGTTCGGGTCACTACTTTGTAGTACCCAATTTAGACTTAGGTTCTGAGGCAGAATTTTAAATCTTAAGTCCTCACCCTCCGGGAATATAATCCCAAATTTCTAATAAAATATCAACTCAAACCTAAAATTTTATCTCTTAAAATGTAAAGCCCAACATAGGATAGATTGAGGTTGCCTCTAAGCTTCTTAGAATCCAGCACCTCCTACTTTTCTTCCTTTGACCCATTAATAACTGTTCAACGTTGAGCTTTCTCCTTGAAAATTCTTACTTCTTCCCTTGTCTTCTACTTTGTAATCAGAGGGTACAAAATCACTGCTTTAATCGAGAGTTTTCTTAGGAGTACCCCTCCTAGGATGTAATTAACTATAGGGGCTTGCCCCTATAGGGATTTGAGAATCCCAGATTAAAATAAACCTTGTTTTATTTTTATAAAACAAGGGAAAAATCTTTGGGAACGCAGACATGTTTTAAAACCTCATTTCTAACTTTAAACATATTTATAGAATATTATTATTATCTTTACAGGTAATATAATATTCTATTTATTATGTTCAATTTTAGAAATGATGACTTTTATAAAACCCATTCTTTCTTTTGGGTGTTTTTGAAGAATGTTATGTTCGTCTTTTCAGATGATACAATATTCTCCTTATTACACCTAAATAAAGGGATGGATGAACTTTTCAAAACTATATTTCTATTTTTAAACACATTCTACAGAATTTCGTGTTCATCTCTCAAGATGATATGTTATTCATAGAATTGTGTTTGACTATAGAAATATTATTTTCTAAAACCCTATTTTGATATTGAATCCATTATAGAATATTGCGTCAGTCTCCCGAGACTGTACTTTATTCTTAATGCAGTATTCGATTACAAAATAGGAGAACACAAAATCTGCGTGGCGACATAAATTTTCCCACCACCCATCACTAAGGATCAAAATTAGGAGAGCTTTTGATGGGGTAGAAATATGCTCATCATAGAGGATCAAAACTAGGAGAATATAAGATGGGGTAGGAAATGCCCATCACTCAGGATTGAATCTGGCAGATCATATGATGGGGTAGGAATATGCCTACCATAGAGGATTGAGACTAGGAGATCAGATAATGGGGTAGGAAAATGCCCGTGACAAATAAACATTATCAAGAAATTATGTGATGGGGTAGGAATATGCACTTCACAGAGGATTAAAAAAAGAAAATCATATGATGGGGTAGAAATATGCACGTCATAAAGGATCAAAACTAGGAGATCATTTGAGGGGGTCAAAATATGCCCATCACAGAGGATCAAAATTGGGAGATCATATGATGGGGTAGGAATATGCCCATTAAAAAGGATAAAATCTGGGAGATCATATGATGGGGTAAGGATAAGCCCATCACAAATGATCTAAACTGACAGATTATATGATGGGGTAGGAATATGCCCATCACAAAATATCAAAACTGAAAGATCATTTGATGGGGTAGGAATATGCCCATCACAGAGGAACAAAAATGGGAGATCGTATAATGGTGCAGGAATATGCCCATCATAGAGGATCGAAACTGGGAGATCGTATGATAGGCTAGGAATATGACCATCACAGAGGATCAAGACTAGTAGATCATATAATGGGGTAAGAACATGCCTATTATAAAGGATTGAAATTGGGAGGCCATTTGATGCGGTAGGAAAATACCCATCAAAGTGGATCGAAACTAGGAGATCGTAGGATATGCCCATCAGAGAGGAACATTACAGGGAGATTATATGATGGGGTAGAAATATGCCCATTATAGAAGATCAAAAATACTAGATCATATGAAGGGGTAGGAATATGCCAATCACAGTGGATCGAAACTAGGAGATCATATGATGGGAAGGAATATGCCCATCACAGAGGAACAAAATTGGGAAATCATATGATGGGGTAGGTATATGCCTATCACAGAAGATCAAAACTGGTATATCATATGATGGGGTAGGAATATGCCCAACACAGAGGAACAAAATTAGGAGATCATATAACAGGGTAGGAATATGCCAATCACAGAGGATCAAGATACGAGGATCATATGATGGGGTAAGAATATGCCCATCATAGAGGATTAAAATTTGGACATCGTATAATGGGGTAGGAATATTCCCATCAAAGGTGAACAAAAATTGGAGATCGTATGATAAGCCCATCATAGAGGAACATTACTGAGAGATCATTTGATGGGGTAGGAATATGCCCAATATATAGGATTGAAAAAGGGAGATTATATGATGGGGTAGGAATATGCCCATCACAGAGGATCGAAACTAGGAGATCATATGATGGGGTAGGAATAAGCCCATCACAAAGGATCCAAACTGACTAATCATATGGTGGGGTAGGAATATGCCCATCACAGATGATCAAAACTTGAATATCGTATGATGGGGTAGGAATATGCACATCACATAAGAACAAAAATGGGAGATCGTACAATGGGGTAGTAATTTTCCCATCAGAGAGGATCAAAACTAGGAGATCATATGATTGAGTTATAATATGACAATCATAGAGGATCAAAACTAGGCGATTGAATGATAGGGTAGGAATATGCCCATCACAGAGGATTAAAACTAGAAGATAGTGTTTAAGGGTAGGAGAATGCCCATCACAGAGGATCAAAACTAGGAGATCGTATGATGGGGTAGAATTATACCCATCACAAAGGATCTAAACAGGTAAAACGTATGATGGGGTAAGAATATGCCTATGATAGAGGATCAAAATTGGGAGATCGTATAATTGGGCAAAAATATGCTCATCACAGAGGATTAAGACTGGAAGATCATATGATGGCGTACGAATATGCCCATCACAGAGTAATGAAACTAGGAGATCACATGATGGCGTAAGAATATACCCATCACAGAGGATTGAAACCGGGAGATTGCATGATGTGGTTGAAATATGCCCATCAAAGTGGATCAAAATTAGGAAATCGTATAATGGAGTAGGAATAAGCCCATCAAAGAGGATAATAATTAGGAGATCGCATAATGGGGTAGGAATATGCCCATTATAAAGGATGCAAATTGGCATGTCACAAAGGAACTAAAATGGAGTTCATATAATGGGGTAGGAATATGCCCATTATAGAGGAACAAAATAAGGAGATCATATGATGGGGCAGGAATATGCCCATAACAGAGCATCAAAACTAGGAGATCGTATGATGGGGTAGGAATATACCCATCATAGTTGATTGAAACTGGGAGATCGCATGATGGGGTAAGAAAATGACCATCACAAAGGAACAAAACTGAGAGATTGAATATGGGGTAAGAATATGCTCATCTTAGAGGGTCAAAACTTGGAGATCATGTGACGGGGTAAGAATATGCCCATCACAGAGGATCAAAATTGTGAGATCATATGACGGGGTAAGAATATGCCCATCAAAGAAGATCAAAACTAGGATATCACATGATGGGGTAGGAATATACCTATAATAAAGAATCAAAACCGGGAGATCGTATAATGGGGCAGGAAAATACCCATCATAGAGGATCGAAATTAGGAGATCTTAGGATGGGGTAGAAATATGCCAATAGTAGGGGATCAAAACTTGGAGATCATATGAAGGGGTAGAAATATGCCCATCACAGAGGAATAAAAATGGGAGATCATTTAATGGGGTAGGAATATGCCCATAATAGAATATAAAAACTAGGAGATCATATGATAGGGAAGGAACATGCCCATCACAGAGGATAGAAACTAGAAGATCCTATGATGGGGTAGGAATATGCTCATCATAGAGGATCAGACTAGAAGATCATATTATGGGGTAAGAACATGCCCATCACAGAGGATTGAAATGAGGTGATCGTATGATGGGGTAGGAATATACCCATCATAAGGGATCTAAACTGGAAAAATATATGATGGGGTAGGAATATGCAAATCACAGAGGATCAAAACTGGGAGATCATATGATGGGGTAGGAATATGCCCACACAAAGGATCCAAACTGGCAGAGCATAGAATGGGTTAGGAATATTCCCATTATTGAGGATCAAAACTAGGAGATCATATGATGAGGTCAGAATATGCCTTTCATAAAGGATCAAAATTGGGAGATCATATGCTTGGGTAGGAGTATGCCCATAAGAGAGGATCGAAATAGGGAGATTGTATTATGGGGTAGAAATATATCCATCACAGAGGATTAAAATTGGTAAATTATATGATGATGTTGGAATATACCCATCAAAAAGGATAAAAACATGGGGATCATATGATGGGGTGGGATTATATGCTCATCTTTGAGGATCGAAACTGGGAGATCTTATAATGAGGTAGGAATATGCCCATCATAGAGGATCGAAACTGCAAGATCGTATGATGGGGTAGGAATATGCCCATCATAAAGGAACAATACTAAGAGATCATATAATGGGTTAGGAAAGTGCCCATCACAAAGGATCTAATCTGGTAAAATATTTGATGGGGTAAGAATATGCCCATTACAGAGGACCAAAATTGGGAGATCATATGATGGGTTAGGAATATGCCTATGATAGAGGATCAGAATTGGGAGATCATATTATGGGATAGGAATACGGCCATCAAAGAGGATCAAAATTGGGAGATCGTATGATGGGGTAGAAATATGCCCATCACAGAAGAACAAAAATGGGAGATCTTATGATGCGGTAGGAATAAACCCATTACAAAGGATTGAAACTGGGAAATCATTTGATGGGGTAGGAATATGCCCATCGTAGAGGATCAAAACTAGAAGATCATATGATGGGGTTGGAATGTGCCCATCATAGAGGGTCAAAACTGGGAGATCATATGATAGGTCAGGAATATGCCAATCAAAGAAGAACAAAACTGGGAGATCGCATGAAGGGGTAGGAATATACCCATCAAAAAGAATCAAAATTAGGATATCATAGAATGGGGTGGGAAAATGCCCATCATAGAGGATTTAAATTAAGAGATCTTATAATGGGGTCGGAATATGGCCATCACAGAGGATCAAAACTAGGAGATGATGGGGTAGGAATATGCCCATCACAGAGGAACAAAAATGGGAGATCATTTAATGTGGTAGTAATATGCCCATTATAGAGGATCAAAACGAGGAGACCATATGATGGGGTAGGAATATGCCCCTCATAGAAAATTGAAACAAAGAGATCGTATGATGGGGTAGGAATATGCCTATCATAGAGGATTAAGACTAGAAGATCATATGATGGGGTAGGAATATGCCCGTCACACATTATCAAAATGAGGGGATCGTATGATGGGATATGAGTATAACCATCACAAAGGATCTAAATTTGTAAAACATATGATGGGGTAGGAATATGCAAATCATAGAGGATCAAAATTGGGAGATCATATGATGGGGGTAGGAATATGCTCATCACAAAGGATCAAAACTTGTAGAACATATGATGAGGTCGGAATATGCCTATTACAGAGGATCAAACTAGGAGATCGTATGATGAGGTAGTAATATGCCTATCACAAAGGATGAAAATTGGGAGATTATATGATGGGGTAGGAGTATGCCCGTCATTGAGGATCAAAACAGAGAGATCATATGATGGGGTAGGAATATATCCATCATAGAGGATTATAACTGGCAGATCATATGATGATGTAGGAATATTCCCATAAAGAAAGATCGAAACTGGGGGATAGTATGATGGGGTGGGATTATACTCTTATCTTTGAGGATTGAAACTGGGAGATCTTATAATAAGGTAGGAATATGCCCATTACAGAGGATTGAAATTGGTAGATCATATGATTGGGTAGGAATATGCCCATTATTGAGGATCAATACTTGAAGATCGTATAATGGGGTAGGAATATGCCCATCATAATGGATCAAAACTGGCAGAACATATAATGGGGTAGGAATATGCCTATGATAGAGGATCTAAATTGAAAGGTTGTATGATGTGGTAGGAATATGCCCATCATATGGGATTGAAATTGGGAGATCATGTGTTGGGGTAGGAATATGGCCATCATAGAAGATCAAAGATGGTAGATCAGATGATGCGGTAGGGATATACCCATCACGAAGGATCAAAACTAGGAGATCATATGATGTGGTGGGAATATGCTCGACCTAGAGGATCAAAATTGGGAGATTATATGATGGGGTAAGACTATGCCCATAGAAGAGGATCAAAATTAGGAGATCGTATGATGGGGTAGGTATATGCCCATCACAGAGGACTGAGACTGGGAGATCGTATGATGGGTAGGAATATGCCCATTATAGAGAAACATTTTGGGGAGATCATACGATGGGGAAGGAATATATTCATCACAGAGGATCAAACCTTGGAGATCATATGATGGGGTAGGAATATGCCCTTCATAGAGGATCAAAATTAGGAGATCATATGATGGGGTAGGAATATGCCCATCATAGAGGATCAAAATTGGGAGATCATATGATGGGGTAGGAATATGCCTATCAAAGAGTATAAAATCTAGGAGATCGTATGATGGGGTATGAATAAGCCCATCACAAATGATCTTAACTGGCAGATCATGTGATGGGGTAGAAATATGCCTATGACAGTGGATCAAACCTGGAAGATCGTTTGATGGGTTAGGAATATGTCCATCAGAGAGGAACAAAAATGGGAGATCATAAAATAGAGCAGGAATATGTCCATAACAGGGGATCAAAACTAGGAGATCATATGATAAGGTAGGAATAAACCCATCATAAAGGATTTAGACTAGAAGATCATATGATGGGGTAAGAATATGCCCAACATAGAGTATCAAAATTGGGAGATCGTATGATGGGGTAGGAATATACCCATAAAAGGGGGTCAAAATTTGGAGAGCGTACGATATGCCCATCACAGAAGTACACTACTGGGAGTCCTATGATGGGGTAGAAATATGCCCATCATAGAGGATCAAAAATAGGAGATCATATGATGGGGAAGGAATATGCCCATCATAGAGGATCAAAACTAGGAGATCGTATGATGGGAATGGAATATGCCCATCACAGAGGATCAAAATTGGGGGATCAGATGATGGGGTAGGTATATGCCCATCGTAGAAGATCAAAACTGAATGATCGTTTGATTGGGTAGGAATATGACAACCATAGAAGAATAAAAATGGGAGATCATACAATGTGGTAGAAATATGCTAATTATAGAGGATCAAAACTTGGAGATCGTATGATAGGGTAGGAATATGCCAATCATAGAGGATTTAGACTGGAAGATCATATGATGAGGTAAGAATATGCCCATTATAGAGGATTAAAATTTTGAGATCGTATGATGGGGTAGGAATATACCCAAAAAAAGGGGATCAAAATTGGGAGATCGTACGATATGCCCATCACAAAGGAACATTACTGGGAGATCGTATGATGGGGTAGAAATATGCCATCATAGAGGATTCTAAATAGGAGATTATAAGATGGGGGTAGGAATATGCCCATCACAGAGGATCAAAATGATGGGATCATATGATGGGGTAGGAATAAGCCCATCACAAAGGATCTGAACTAATAGATCATATGGTGGGGTAGGAATATGCCCATCACAGTTGATCAAAATTGGAGGATCATGTCATGGGGAAAGAATATGCCCATCACAGAAGAGCAAAAAATGGGAGATCATACATGGGGTAGGAATATGCTCCTTAGAGAGGATCAAAGTAGGAGTTCATATGATGGGGTAGGAATATGCTCATCATAGAGGATCAAAACTAGAAGAACTTATGATAGGGTAGGAATATGCCCATTACAGAAGATCTAAATTAGAAGATAGTGTGATGGGGTAAAAATATACCCATCACAGAGTATCAAGACTAGAAGATCATATCATGGGGTTGGAATATGCCCATCATAGAGGATCAAAATTGGGAGATCCTATGATGGCGTAGGAATATATCCATCACAGAGGATCAAAATTGGGTGATCGCATGATAAGGTAGGAATATACCCATTACAAAGTATAAAAATTAGGAGATCATATGATGGAGTAGGACTACACCCATCAAAGAGGATAAAAATTTTGGAGATTGAATGATGGGGTGGAAATATGCCCATTATAAAGGATCCAAATTGGCAGATCATATGATCGGGTAAGAATATTTCCATCACAAAGGAACTAAAATGGAAGATCATATAATGGGGTAGGAATATGTCCATCACAAAGGATCAAAACTAGGAGATCATATGAGGAGGTAGGAATATGCCCATCAAAGTGGATCAAAACTGGGAGATCAAATGATATGGCCATCATAGAGGAGCATTACTAGGAGATCGTGTGTTGGGGTAGTAATATGCCCATCATAGAGTATCAAAAATAGGAGATCATGTGATGGGGTAGGATTATACCCATCATAAAGGATCGAAACTAGGAGATCATATGATCTGAAAGGAATATGCACATCATAGAGGATTGAAATTAGGAGATCATATGATGGGGTAGGTATATGAATATCATAGAAGATAAAAACTGAAAGATGGTATAATGGGGTAGGAATATGCCCATCAATGAGGAACAAAAAATGGGAGATCGTATAATGGGGTAGGAATATGCTAATGATAGAGGATCAAAACTTCAAGATCATATTATAAAGTAGGAATATGCCAATCACAGAGGATCAAGATTGGAAGATAATATGATCAGGTAAGAATATGCCCATCATAGAGGATCAAAATTGGGAGATCATATCATGGGGTAGGAATATACCCATTAAAGGGGATCAAAATTAAGAGATTGTATGATATGCCAATAATAGATGAACATTATTGGGAGTATGATGGGGAAGAAATATGCCCATTATGGAGGATTTAAAATAGGAAATAATATGATGGGGTAGGAATATGCCCATCACAGAGGATCAAAACTAGGAGATCATATGATGGGGTCGGAGCAAGCCCATTACAAAAGATTAAAACTAACAGATCATATGGTGGGGTAGGAATACGCCCATCACAGATGATCAAAACTAGAAGATTGTGTGATGGGGTAGGAATATACCCATCACAAAAGAACAAAAATGGGAGATTGTATAATGGGGTGGGAATTTACCCATTAGAGAGGATCAAAACTTGGAGATCATATGATTGGGTATGAATATGCCCATCACAGAGGATAAAAACTAGGAGATCGTATGATAGAGTAGGAATATGTCCATCAAAGAGGTTCTAAACTAGAAGATAGTATGATGGGGTAGGAAAATGCCCATCGTAGAGGATCAAAACTAGGAGATTATATGATAGGTAGCAATATGCCCATCATAGAGGATCAAATTTGGGAGATCCTGTGATGGGGTAAAAATATGCCCATCACAGAGGATCAATACTGGAAGATCATGTGATGGGGTAAGAATATGCCCATCATATAAGATTGAAATTGGGAGATCGTATGATGGCATAGAAATATACCCATCACAGAGGATCAAAACTGGGAGATCACATGATGGGGTAGGAATATGCTCATCCTAGAGGATCAAAATTAGGAGATCATATGATGGAGTAATAATATGACCATCAATGAGGATAAAAATTGGGTGATCCCTTGATGGGGTAGGAATATGCCCATTGTAAAGGATCAAAATTAGCTGATTATATGATGGGGTAGGAATATGCCTATCATAAAGGAATAAAAATGGAAGATTATATAATGGGGTTAGAATACGCCCATCACGAAGGATCAAAACTATGAGATTATATGATGGGGTAGGAATATGCCCATCACAGAGGATCAAAACTAGGAGATTGAGTGATGGGGTAGGAATATTCCCATCATAATGAATCGAACTTGAGAGATTGCATGATGGGGTAAAAAAATACCCATCATAAAGGAAAAAAACTGGGAGGTTGAATGATGGGGTAGGAATAAGATAGAGGGTCAAAACTAGGAGATCATTTGATGGGGTAGGAATATGCCGATCATAGAGGGTCAAAACTAGGAGAGCATATGATGGGGTACGAAAATGCCCATCACAGATGATCAAAACTGAGAGATCATATGATTGGGTAAGAATATGCCCTTAAAAGAAGATCATAACTAATAGATTGCATGATGGGGCAGGAATATACCCATCACAAAGAATCAAAACTTGGACATTATATAATGGGGTTTCAAAATGCCCATCATAGAGGATCAAAATTGGGAGATGTTATGATGGGGTAAGAATTTGCCAATCACAGAGGATCAAAATTAGGAGATTGTATGATGGGGTAGTAATATGGGCATCACAGAGGAACAAAAATGAGAGATCATTTAATAGGGTGGGAATATGCCCATTACAGATGGTCAAAACTAATAGATCATATGATGGGGTAGGAATGTTACCATCACAGAGGATCGAAACTAGGAAATGGTATCATGGGGTAGGAATATACCTATGACAGAGGATCAAGACTATAAGATTCTTTGATTGGGTAAGAATATGCCCATCATAGAGGATTGAAATGATGAGATTATAGGATGGGGTAGAAATATTCCCATCATAAAGGATCTAAACTGGCAAAATATATGATGGGGTAGGACTATGCAAATCACAGAGGATCAAAACTGGGAGATCATATGATGGGGTAGGAATATACCCATCACAAAGGATCCAAACTGGCAGAACATATGATGGGGTAGGAATATACCCATCACAGACGATTAAAACTAGAAGATCATATGATGAGGTAAGAATATGCCTATCACAAAGGATCAAAATTGGGAGATTATATGATGGAGTAGGAGTATGCCCATCAGAGAGGATCAAAATAGCGAGATCATATGATGGGGTAGGAATATATCCATTACAGAGGATCAAAACTGGGAGATTGTATGATGATGTAGGAATATTCCCTTTGAAAATGATCAAAATTGGGGGATCGTATGATGGGGTGGGAATATGCTCATCTTTGAGGATCAAAACTGGGAGATCTTATGATGGGGTAGGAATATGGCCATCACAGAGGATCAAAATAGGGAGATCATATGATTGGGTAGAAATATGCCAATTATAAAGGACTAAAACTAGAAGATCGTATGAAGGGGTAGAAATATGCCCATCACTGAGGATCAAAAATAGGAGATCCTATTATGGGGTAGCAATATACCCATCATAGTTGATCAAAACTTGGAGATCGTATGATGTGGTAGGAATATGCCCATCACAGAGGATCAACACTGGAAGATCATAAGATGGTGTAGGAATATACCCATCATTGAGGATTGAAACTCATAGATCATATGATGGGGTAGGAATATGCCAATCATAGAGGATCAAATTGGGAATATCATATGAAGGGGTTGGAATATGCCCATCACTGAGGATCAAAATAATGAGCTTGTATGATGGGGTTAGAATATATCCATTATGGAGGATGAAAATTAGGAGATCATATGAATCTGTAGGAATATGCCCATTATAGGTGAACAAAAATGGGATATCGTATAATGGGGTAAAAATATGCCCATCTTATAGGATCAAAATAGGAGATCATATGATGGGGTAGGAATATGCCCATAATAGAGGATCTAAAGTAGGCGATAGTATAATGGGATAGGAATATGCCCATAATAAACGATCAAAATTAGAGATCATATGATGGGGTAGGAATATTCCTATCAGAGCGGATCAAAATCGGGAGATTGTATGATCCGGTAGGAATATGCCCATCTTAGAGGCTCAAGTTTAGGAGATCATATGATGGGGTAGGAATATGCCCATTATAGAGGATTAAAACATAAATATTGTTTGATGGGGTAGAAATATGCCCATCACAGAGCATCAACACTGTAAGATCATATGATACAGCAGGAATATGCTCATATAGAGGATCAAAATGTGGAGATCGTATGATGGGGTAGGATATGCCCATCACAGAGAAACAAAACTTGGAGATCATATGATGGGATAGGATTTTGCTAATAACATATTAATAAAACTGGTGGATCGTATGATGGGGTATGAATATGCCCATCATAGCGGATTGAAACTAGGAGATTATTTAATAGGGTTGGAATATGCCCATCACAGAGGATCGAAATAATGATCTCCTAGTTTCAATTCTCGGTGATAGGCATATTCCTACCCCATCATATGATCTTCTAGTTATGATCCTCTATGATGGGCATATTCCTACCTCAACATATGATAGGGTAGGAATATTCCCATCACATAGGATCAAAACTAGCAGATCGTGTGATGGGTAGGAATATGCACATCATAGAGGATTGAAACTTGGAGATCATTTGATGGGGTAGGAATAAGCCCATTACAGAGGATCAAAACTAGGAAATCTTATGATGGATTTGGAATATACCTATCATAGAGGATCAAAATTAATAGATCGCATGATTGCGAAGGAATTTGTCCATCATAGAGGAATAAAACTTGGACATCGTATGATGGGGTAGGAATATGCCCATCATCGAGGATCAAAACTAGGAGATCATTTGATGGGGTTGGAATATGCTAATCCTAGAGGATCAAAATGAGGAGATCGTATGATGGGGTAGGAATATGCCCATCACAGAGGATCAAAACTAGGAGATCTTTTGATGAGGTAGGAATATGCCTATCACAAATGATCAAAGTTGGGAGATCATACTATGGGATAGAAGTATGCCCATCAGAGACGATTGAAATAGGGAGATCATTTGATGGGGTAGAATTATACCCATCATAGAGGATCAGAACTAGGAGATCATATGATGATGTAAGAATATACCCATCAAAAAGGATCGAAACTAGGGTATTATATGATGGGGTGGGATTATGCTTATCTTAAAGAATCAAAACTAGGAGATCATATAATAGCGTATAAAAATGCCCATCATAGAGGATCAAAATTGGGAGATCATAAGATGGGGTAGGAATATGCCAATCACAGAGGATCAAAACTAGAAGATCGTGTGAAGGGGCAGGAATATGCCCATCACCGAGAATTAAAAATAGAAAATAATATGATTGGGTAGGAATATACCCATTATAGAGGATCAAAATTAGGATATCGTATAATGGGGTAGGAATATGACTAATTCTGAGGATCAAAACTGGATGATCCTAAGATGGGGTAGGAAAATGCCGATCACTTAGGACCAAAATTGGTAGATCATATGATGGGGTAGGAATATATCAGTCATAGAGGATCAAAATTGGAACATCACTAGAAGGGGTAGGAATATGACCATCACTGAGGATCAAAACTAGGAGATTGTATGATGGGGTAGGAATATATCTTTCACAGAGGATCAAAATTGAGAGATAGTTTGATGGGGTAGAAATTTGCCTATTAGAGATGAACAAAAATGTGAGATCCTATAATGGGGTAAAATTATGCCCATCATAACGGATCAAAATAGGAGATCATATGATAGGGTAGGAATATGCCCATCACAGAGGAACTAATCTAAGAGATCATTTGATGGGGTAGGAATATGCCCATCACAGAGGATCAAAATTGGGTGATAGTGTGATGGGGTTGGAATATGTCTATCATAGAGGATATAACCTGGGAGATCATGTGATGGGGTAGGAATATGCCCATTATAGAGGATTTAGTTTAGGAGATATATGATGGGGTAAAAATATGCCCATCACAGAGGATCAAAATAAGGAGATCAAATGAAGGGGTAGGCATATGCCCATCATAGAGTATTGAAAGTGGGCGATGATATGATGGGGTAGGAATATGCCCATCACAGAGAATCGAGACTATGAAATTGTGTGATAGGGTAGGAATATGCCCATCACAGAGGATTAAAACTGGGAGGTCATTTGATAGGGTAGAAATTTCCCCATCAGAGAGGATCAAAACTAGGAGATCATTTGATGGGGTAGGAATATGCCCATCAAAGAGGATCGAAACAAGGAGATCATATGATGGGGTAGGAATGTACCTATCAAAGTGGATCAAAACTGGGAGATAATATGATGCGGTTGGAATATGCCAATCACAGAGGATTAAAGCTAGGAGATCATATGATTGGGTAAGAATATACCCATTATAGAGGATCAAAATTAGGATATCATATGATGGGGTAGGAATATGAATAATTCAGAAGATCAAAACTGGATGATCTTAAGATGGGGTAGGAAAATGCCCATCACTGAGGATCAAAACTGGTAGATCATATAATGGGGTAGGAATATGCCAATCATAGAGGATCAATACTGGAAGATCACAAGAAGGGGTAGGAATATGCCCATCACTAAGGATCAAAACTTGGAGATTGTTTGATGGGGTAGGAATATATCTATCACAGAGGATCAAAATTGAGAGATAGTTTGATGGGGTAAAAATTTGCCTATTAGAGATGAGCAAAAATGTGAGATCCTATAATGGGGTAAAATTATGCCCATCATAGAGGATCAAAAAAGGAGATCATGTGATAGGGTAGGAATATGCCCATCACAGAGGAACTAAACTAGGAGATCGTATGATGGGGTAGGAATATGCCGATCACAGAGGATCAAAATTGGGAGATAGTGTGATGGGGTTGGAATATGTCTATCATAGAGGATCAAAATTGGGAGATTATGTGATGGGGTAGGAATATGCCCATTATAGAGGATTGAGTTTAGGAGATCATATGATGGGGTAAGAATATGCCCGTCACAGAGGATCAAAATAAGGAGATCGAATGATGTGGTAGGCATATGCCCATCACAGCGTATTGAAAGTGGGGGATTATATGATGGGGTAGGAATAAGCCCATCACAAAGAATCAAAACTATGAAATCATGTGATAGGGTAGGAATATGCCCATCACATAGGATCAAAACTAGGAGGTCATCTTATATGGTAGAAATTTCCCCATCAGAGAGGATCAAAATTAGGAGATCATTTGATGGGGTAGGAATATGACCATCAAGGAGGATCGAAATATGGAGATGGTATGATGGGGTAGGAATTTACCCATCAAAGAGGATCAAAATTGGGAGATAATATGATGCGGTTTGAATATGCCCATCACAGAGGATCAAACTAGGAGACCATGTGATGAGGTTGGAATATGCCCATTATAGAGAATTGAATCTAAAAGATCATATGATGGGGTAGGAATATGCCCATCATAGAGAATCAAAACTAGGAGACCGTATGATGAGGTAGGAATATGCCCATCAGAGATGATCGAGAATGGGAGATCGTATGATGTAGTTGGAATATGCCCATCAAAGAGGATGAAAACTTGGAGATCGTATGATTGGGTAGGAATATGCACATCACAAGGGATTCAAACTGGCATATCATATGATGAGGTAGGAATATGCCAATCATAGAGGAACAAAACTTGGAAATAATATGATGGGTTAGCAATATGCCCATCACAGAGAATCAAAACTGGGAGATCGTATGAATGGGTAGGAATATGACCATCATAGGGGATCAAAATAGGGAGATTGTATGATGGGGTGGGAATGTACCCCTCACAGAGGATTAAAATTTAGAGATCATATGATGGGGAAGGAATATGCCCATCAAAGAAGACTAAAACTTCAAGATCGTATGATGGGGTAAGAATATACCCATCACAAAGGGGTGTGAATATGCCCTCATAAAGGATCAAAATTGGGAGATCTTATGATGGGGTAGGAATATGCCCATCATAGAGGATCGAAACTGGAACATCATATGATGGGGTAGGAATATGCCCATTACAGCAGATCAAAGTTTGAAGATCGTATGAAGGGGTAGAAATATGGCTATCACTAAGGATCAAATTTAGGAGAGCATGCGATGGAATAGAAATATACCCATCATAAAGGATCAAAACTGGGAGATTATAAGATGGGGTAGGAAAATGCCCATCACTGAGGATTGAATCTGGCATATCATATGATGGGGTAGGAATATGCCAATTATAGAGGAATGAAATTGGAAGATCGTATATAGGGGTTGAAATACGCCTATCCCTGAGGATCAAAATAAAGTGGTTGTAGTATGGGGTAGAAATATATCCATTACAGAGGAACAATATTGGGAGATCGTGTGATGTGGTAGGAATGTACCCATCATAGGGTATTAAAACTGGGAGATCATATTATGGGGTAGGAATATGCTTTTCATAAAGGATCAAAATTAGGAGATCGTGTTATGTGGTAGGAAAATGCCCATCAAAGAGGATCTAAATTTTGAGAACGTATGATGTTGAAGGAATACGCCCAAAATGAAGGATCTAAATTGGAAGATCATATGAAGAGGTAGGATTATGCCCATCACAGGGGACCAAAACTGGGAGATCATATGATGGGGTAGGAATATGCCCATCAGAGAGAATCAAAACTAGGAGATTGTATGATGGGGTAGGAATATGCCAATCATAGAGGATAGAAATTGGTAGATTATATGATGGGGTAGGAATAGCCCAACAAAGAGGATCAAAACTAGGAAATCATTTGATGGGGTAGTATTATGCCCATCATAGAGGATAGAAACTAGGAGATCATATGATGGGGTATGAATATGCCCATCACAGAGGAACAAAAATAGGGTATCGTATGAGGGGGAAGGAATATGCCCATCAAAGAGGATCAAAATTGGGAGATCATGTGATGGGGTAATAATATGCCCATCACAAAGGATCCAAACTAAAAGATCATATGATGAGGTAGGAGTATGCCCATCCTAGAGGATCAAAATTGGGAGATATAGATGGGGTAGGAATATGCCAATCACAAAGAATCAAAACAGGGAGATTGTATGATGGGGTAGGAATATGCCCATTATTGAGGATTGAAACTGGGAAATCGTGTGATGGGGTAGGAATATGCCCATCCGAAAGGATCCAAACTGGTAGATCATATGATGATATAGAAATGTGCCCATCACAGAGGATCAAAATTGGGAGATCATATGATGGGGTTGGAATATGCGCATCATAGAGGATAAAAATAAGGAGATTATATGATGGGGTTGGAATATGCTGAAATGCTCATGTAGGTTGTTAAACCTAATAGAATTGTCCCAAGGCTAAGTAAGAAGGGGGTGAATTGGTAATTTTAAAAATTTTCTTGGATTTTAAAAACCTTTTTAAGAGAAATTATTTTAATGTTAAAGTACTACTTTTTAAATAAGCAGTTGTTTGTAGTGAGTAAAATTTAAAAAAAAAATTCAACCATAGTAATTTAACGTGCGAAAAAGTAAAAAAATATAGAAAAAGTACAGTGAATAAAGGACACCAAATTTTATAATGATTTGATCCAACAAGACCTACAACCTCTCCCAGGAGACTCCTCTAGGTTTTGCCTAAACACTAGTGACTCTCCTTTTGCCTACACAGTAAGGTAGAGAAGCCCTTACAAAAACCTCTCTTCCACTAACCCTATGGGCAGAGAACCCGAATGTCCTTTTTCAGCCTTTTGGTGAAGGCAGAGTACCGTCTTCCTTTCTTACCATCTTAGTGATAGAAGAGTACCCAATCTACTTTTAGATCTTTTCTAAAGAGTGTTCAATGAAGTAGGGCAGAAGTTTGAACAAATAATAAGAGATCCTCACCTTTCGAAAACCTTATGAATCCCTCACAATTTCCTCTAATAAGATCTCTCACTCTCCACTCTCAAACACTCTTCTAAACACACTCTCCTTTTTCATTTTCAAGAGAATTACTCAGTAGATTAGATAGGAAGATAGGTTTTGGGACTCAACATATGGGAACTTCATAAAAAATCTTTCAAAAAAATAAAATTTAAAGTCAAACAAAGTCAGATCATACAGTACGAATAGTTGAAGTTCTTCTGGACGATCTAGTACGATACATATTTCGTACACTGTCAGTCATCTATACGATTTTAGATCGCCTGTATAAATTTCAAGGTTCATCTGGTTGATCTGTTACGAACTATATTTCATACAATGTTAGTTAATGTATAATTTTTAAATCATTTATACAAATAGTTTAAATTCATAAGGATGAACTAGCATGAACATCATTTCGTACACTATCAGTCGCCTGTACGATTTTTAAATCATATGCACTAACAATTTAAATTTGTATGGACGAACTGGTACAAACTGTATTTCATACACTATCAGTCGTTTGTATGATTTTTAAATTGTCTGTAAATATAGTTTAATTTTTTATGGAAAAACTTGTACGAACATCATTTCAAACACTATTAATCATTTATATGAATTGACATCGTATAGTACGAACAGGGTTATTTTTCTTTTTAATTTCAAGTTTAACTCTCTCCCCCTATGTGTGTGCTTAGTTACCAAATTACAATCACACTCTCTTAGACTCAATAAAATAAAAATACTGACTTCATTACATGAAATCCTATTCTACTTTGTCTTGAAGTCGTCAGTAGTCTGTAGTATGATTTCCCCAAAATGTTAGTTCACACAAAAACAAACAAAAATCTATCCAATGTATGTTATGAGGAACAATAATAATATCAAAATAAAAATATTTTGTTATAATAAAAATCATATAACATATAATTCAAACATCATTTCTAAGTTGCAACATATGCCCATCAAAGATGATCGAAACTAGGAGATCGTATGATGGGGTTGGAATATGCCCATCACAGAGGATCAAAACTGGGAGATCATACATTGGGGTAGGAATATGCCAATCACAGAGGATCAAAACCGGGAGTTCGTATGATGTGGTGGGAATATACCCATTACAAAGGATCGAAATTGGGAGATCGTATAATAGTGTAGAACTATACCTATCATAGGGGATTGAAATTAGAAGATCTTATGATTTGGAATGAATATGTCCATCAAAGAGGATCAAAATTGGGAGATCATATTATGTGGTAGGAATATACTCATCACAGAGGATTAAGACTGAAAGATTGTATGAAGGGCTAGGAATATGCCCATCACTGAGGATCAAAACTAAGAGATTGTATGATGGGGAAGGAATATACCAATCATAGAGGATCAAAATTGGGAGATTATATGATGGGGTAGGAATATGCCCATCATTGAGTATCAAAACTAGGTGATCGTATGATGGGTTAGGAATATGCCCATCACAAAGTATCAAAATTGGGAGATCATATGATAGGGTAGGAATAAGCCCATTACAGCGGATCGAGACTAGGAGATCATATAATGTGGTAAGAATATGTCCATCACAGAGCATCAAAATTTGCAGCTCATCTGAAAGGGTAGAAATATGCCCATCAAAGAGGATCACGACTAGAAGATCATATGATGGGGTGGTAATACGCCCATCATAAATGATCAAAATTGAGAGATCATATGTTGGGGTTGAAATATACCCATCATCGAGGATCAAAATTGGGAGATCGCATGATGGAGAAGTAATTTGACCATCATAGAGGATTGAAACTGAGAGATCATATGATGGGGAAGGAATATGCCCATCACAGAGGATCAAATCTGGGAGATCATATGATGGAGCATGAATATACCCATCTCAGATGAACAAAAATGGGAGATCGCATAAAGGGGTAAAAATATATCGATCACAGGGGATCAAAACTAGGAGATCATATGATGGGGTAAGAATATGCCCATCACAGAGGATTAAAACTAGGGAATTGTATGATGGGGTAGGAATATGACCATCACAGATGATCAAATCTGGGAAATCATATGACAGGGTAGGAATATGCCCATCATAGTGGATTAAGGCTAGGAGATTGTATGATTGGGTTGGAATATGCCCATCCCAAAGGATCAAAATTAAGAAATCATGTGATGGGTTAAAAATATGATCATCATAGAGGATCAAGACTGAAAGATCATATGATGTGGTAGGAATATGTCCATGACAGAGGATTGAAACTGAAAGATCCCTTGATGGCGTAAGAATACACCCATCACAAAAAATTAAAACTAGGAGATCCCATGATGGGCAGGAATATGCCCATCATAGAGGATCAAAATTGGGGGATCGTATGATGGGGTAGAAATATGCCCATCAAAGAGGATCAAATTGGGAGATCATAAGATGGGGTAGGAATATGCCCATTACAAAGGATCTAAAGGGTTTGATCATATGATGGGGTAGGAATATGCCTATTACAGAGGATCAAACTTGGGAGATCAGATATTGGGGTAGGAATATGCCCATCAGAGAGGAATAAAAATGGGATATTGTATAATGGGGTAGGAATATACCCATCACAGAGGATAAAAACTAGGAGTTCATATGATGGGGTAGGAATATACCCATCATAGAGGATTGAAACTTGGAGATCGCATGATGGGGTAGAAATATGCCCATCACACAGGAAAAAAACTAGGAGATCATATGATAGGGTAGGAAAATGCCCATTAGAGAGGATCAAAATTGGGAGATTATTTGATCGGGCAAAAATATGCCCATCATAGAGGATGAAAATTAGGAGATCATATGCTAAGGTAGGAAAATGCCCATCATAGAGTACCAAAATTGGAATATCGTATGATGTGTAGGAATATGCCCATCATAGAGGATCAAAAAAAGGGGATTGTATGATGGGGTAAGAATATGCCCATCATATTGGAACAAAATTGAGGGATCATATGATGGGGTAGGAATATGCCATTCAAAGAGGATCAAATTTAGGAGATCATATGATGAGGTGGGAATATGCCCATTACAAAGGATCCAAACTGGCAGATCTTATGATGGGGGTAGGAATATGCCCATTACAGAGGATCAAACCTGGGAGATCACATAATGGGGTAGGAATATGCCCATGACAGAGGAACAAAAATGGGAGATCCTATGATAGGGTTGGACTATGCCCATCATAGAGGATTGAAACTAGAACACATTTTGATTTGGAAGGAATATGTCTATCACAGTGGATCAAAATTGGGAGATCATATGATGGGGTAGAAATATGCCCATGATAGAGGATCAAAATTGAATGATTGTATGAAGGTGTAGGAATATGTCCATCACTGAGGATCAAAACTAAGAGATCCTATGATGGGGTAGGAATATACAAATCATAGATGATCAAAATTAGGAGATTGTATGATGGGGTAGGAATATGCCCATCATAGATGATAAAAATGAGGAGATAGTATGATGGGGTAAAAATATGCCGATCACAGAGTAACAAAATTGGGAGATCATATGATCGGGTAGAAATATGCCCATTACAGAGGATCGAGACTAGGAGATCGTATGATGTGGTAGGAATAAGCCCATCACAAAGGATCAAAATTGGGAGCTCATATGATAGGGATGAAATATTCCCATCACAGAGGATCAAGACTGGAAGATCATATGATGGGGTAGTAATATTCCCATCATAGAGTATCAAAATTGACATATCATTTGATGGGTAGGAATATACCCATCATAGAGGATCAAAACTGGGAGATCGCAAGATGGGTTAGTAATTTTACCATCCTAAAGGATCAAAACTGAGAGATCGTATGATGGGATAGGAATATGCCCATCACAGAGGATCAAAATTGGGAGATTGTATGATGGGGTAGGAATTTACCCATCACATATGAATAAAAATGGGAGATCATATAACGGGGTAGGAATATGATCATTACAGGGGGTCAAAACTAGGAGATCATATGATGGGGTAGGAATATGCCCATCACAGAGGATCAAAACTAGGAGATCGTATGATGGGGTAGGAATATGCCCATCATAGAGGATCAAAACAGGCAGATTGTATGATGGGGTAGGAATATGCCCATCATAGTGGATCAAAGCTAGGAGATCGTATGATAAGGTAGGAATATGCCCATCAGAGAAGATCCAAATTGGGAGATCATGTGATGGGATAAAAATATGCCCATTATAGAGGATGAAGTCAAAAAGATCAAATGTTGTGGTAGGAATATGTCCATCACAGAGGATTGAAACTGAGAGATCGCACGATGGCGTATGAATATACTCATCACAGAGGATCAAAATTAGGAGATCACATGATGGTGTAGGAATCTGCCCATCAAAGAGGATCAAAATTGGAGGATCGTATGATGGGGTAGGAATGTACCCATCAAAGAGGATTAAAATTGGGAGATCATATGTTGGGGTTCAAATAAGCCCATTACCAAGGATGCAAACTAGTAGATTATATGATAGGGTAAGAATATGCCCATTACAGAGGATCAAACCTGGGAGATCATATGACTAGATAGGAATATGCCCATTAGAGAAGAACAAAAAAGGGAGATCGTATAATGGTGAAGAAATATGCCCATCACTAAGGATAATAACTAGGAGTTCATAGATGGGGTATGAATATGCCCATCATAGAGGATCAAAACTAGGAGATCATATGATGGGGTAGGAATATGCCATCACAGAGGATTGAAACTGTGTGATCGCATGATAGGGTAGGAATATGCCCATCAAAGAGGAACAAAATTTGGAGATCTTATGATGGGGTAGGAAAATGCCCATTACAAAGGATTGAAACTGGGAGATTATTTGATGGGGTATAAATATGCCCATAACAGAGGATAAAAATTTGGAGATCGTATGATGAGGTAGGAATATGCCCATCACAGAGGATCAAAATTAGGAGATCATATGGTGGGGTAGGAATATGCCCATCATAGAGGATCAAAATTAAGAGATTAAATCATGGGATAGGAATATGCCCATCACAGAGGATTGAAATTGGGGGATTGCATGATGGGGTAGAAATATGCCCATCAAAGAGTATCATAATTGGGAGATCATATAATGGGGTGAGAATATGCCCAATATAAAGGATCCAAACTAGCAGATCATAAGATGGGGGAAGGAAGATGCGCATTATATAGGATCAAACCCGGGAAATCACATCATGGGCAAGGAATATGCCCATTACAGAGGAACAAAAAAGGGAGATCGTATGATGGGTTAATAATATTCCTATTATAGAGGATCAAAAATAGGAGATCATATGATGGGGTAGCAATATACCCATCATAGGGTAACAGAAATGGGAGATCATTTAATGGGGTAGGAATATACCCATCATAGAGGATCAAAACTAGGAGATCGTATGATGGGGTAAGAATATGCCCATCATAGAGGAAAAAAATTTGGAGATCTTATGATAGGGTAGGAAAATACCAATCACAGAGGTTCAAAACTGGGAGATCATTTGATGGGGAAAAGATATGCCCATCACAGAGTATCAAAACTAGGAGATCACATGATGAGGTTGGAATATGCCAATCTTAGAGCATCAAAATTGGGAGATCATATGATGGCGTAAGAATATGCCCACATAGAGGACTGAAACTAGATCATCTTATGATTGGGAAGGAATATGTCTATTACCGTGGATCAAAGTTGGGAGATCATATGATGGGGTAGGATTATGCCCATGATAGAGGATCAAAACTGAATGATTGTATGAAGGGGTAGGAATATGCCCATCACTGAGGATCAAAACTAAGAGATTTTATGATGGGGTAGGAATATGTAAATCATAGATGATCAAAATTGGGGGATTGTATGATGGGGTAGGAATATGCCCATTATAGAGGATAAAAACTATGAGATAATATGATGGGGTAGGAATATGCCCATCACAGAGTAACGAAACTGGAAGATCGTATGATGGGTTAAAAATATGCCCATCACAGAGTATTAAAACTAGGAGATCATATGATGGGGTAGGAATATGCCCATCACAGAGGATCAAAATTGGGAGATCAGGTGATGGGGTAAAAATATGACCATCACAGAGCATCAAGAATGGAAGATTATATGAGGTGGTAGGAATATGTCCATCATAGATGATTGAAACTAGGAGATTGCATTATGGGGTATGAATATGGCCATCATAGAAGATCAAAATTGGGAGATTGTATGATGTGGAAGGAATATGCCTCTCAAAGAGGATCAAAATTACGAGATCATATGATGGGGTAAGAATATGCCCATTATAAAGGATCCAAAGTGGCAGATTATATGATGGGGTAGGAATATGCCCATTACAGACTATCAAAACTGGGAGATCATATGATGGGGTAGGAATATGCCCATCATAGAGAAACAAAAATGGGAGATCGTATAATGGGGTTGGAATATGCCCATCACAGAGGATAAAAACTAGGAGATCATATGATGGGCTAGGAATATGCCCATCATAGAGGATAAAAACTAGGAGATCGTATGATGGGGTAGGAATGTGCCCATTAAAGAATATCAAAATTAGGAGATCTTATGATGGGGTAGGAATATGCCCTTCTCAGAGGATCAAAATGGGCAGGTCAAAATATGGGGTAGGAATATGCCCATCATAGAGTATAAAAATTAGAAGATCATATGAAGGGGTAGAAATTTGCCCATTATAGAGGATCAAAACTAGGAGTTCACATTATGGGGTAGGAATATGCCAATAACAGAGGATCAAAGTTAGGAGATCATTTGGTGGGGTAGGAATTTTCCCATCACTGAGGATCGATACTGGGAGATTTATAAAGGGGTAGGAATATGCCAATCATAAAGTATCGAGTCTAGAAGATCGTATGAACTGGTAGGAATATGCCCATCACAGAGGATCGAGTATAGGAGATCATATAATGGGGTAGGAATATGACAATTATACAGGATCAAGTCTAGGAGATTATTTGATGGGGCAGGAATATGCCCATCACAAAGCTTCAAGACTGAAAGATTATATGATGGGGTTGGAATATGCCCAACATAAAGGATCAAAATTGGGAGATCATATGATGGAGTAGAAATATACCCATCACAGAGGATAAAAACTAGGAGATTGCAAGATGGGATAGGAATATGCCTTTTACAGATTAACATAACAAGGAGATCATATGATGGGGTAGGAATATGCCCATCATAGAGGATCAAAACTAGGAGATTATTTGATGTGGTTTGAAAATGCCCATCATAGAGGATTAAAACTAGGAGATCGTATGATGGGGTAGGAATATTCCCATCATAGAGGATCAAAACTAGGAGATTGTATGATGTGGCATGAAAATGTCCATCAAAGAGGATCAAAATTGCGAGATCATATGGCGGGATAGAAATAAGTCCATCACAAAGAATCCAAACAGGCAGATCATATGATGAGGTAGGAATATGCCCATCATAGAGGATCAAAATTAGGAGATCATATAATGGGGTAGGAATATGCCTATCATAGAGAATTAAATCTAGGAGATCGTATGATTGGGTAGGAATTTGCCCATCACAGATGATCAAAACTAGGAGATCGTATGATTGGGTAAGAATATGCTATCACTAAGGATCGAAACTTGGCGATCATATGATGGAGTAGGAATATGCAAAACAAAGAGGATCAAAACTAGGAGATCGTTTGATGGGTTAGGAAAATGCCATCACTAAGGATCCAAATTAGAAGTTCATATGGTGAGAGAGGAATATGTCCATCAAAGAGGATTAAAATTGGGAGATCGTATGATGATGTAGGAATATACCCATCATAGTGGATCAAAATTGGGACATCATATGATGTGGTAGGAATATGCCCATTATAGAGGATCGAAACTAGGAGATCATATGATTGGGTTGGAATATGCTGAAAAGCTCGTGTAGGATGATAGACCTAATAGAACTTCCCCAATGCTAACTAAGAGGGAGGTGAATTGGTAATTTTAAAAATTTTCTTAAAATTGGAAAACCTTTTTAAGCAAAACTATTTTCAATGTTAAAGGTACTACTTTTTAAATGAGTAGTTATTTATAGTAAATAAATTTTTCAAAAAAATATTTTTCAACCATAGTAATTTAACGTACGAAAAAGTAAAAAAAATGCAGAAAAAGATAAGTGAATAGAAGACACCAAATTTCATATTGGTTTAGTCCAACTTGAAAGTACGAGATGCGCCAAGAGGGGGGGGGGGGGGGGGTGAATTGGTTTTTCTTTTTTTAAATCAACCCTAAGCAAGAGTTCTACTTTTTGTAATTTTTTAAAAGGATAACTTAACGAGAAAAGTGCGGAAGCAAGTAACACGTTCACAATGATAATATTGATGCTACAATTGTACCTAACACAACACAGGATTTAGATATGATTTTTCACCAGGCAATTTAAAGTACTAATTAAAAGCATGAAAAATAAAGTACGATAAAATAGAAAAAGCACACCAGAGATTTTTTATAGTGGTTCGGTCACTTGACCTACGTCTACTCCCCAGAGTCCTCTACTCTGGGATTTGCACTAGTAAAAGTTGACTCTCCTTTTGCTCCCACAGCAAGGTGGAGAAGCCTTTACAATACTCACTTTCACCTCCATCGGTGCGGCGGAATACCAAATGCTATGTCACCCTCCTGGTGATGGCAATGGACCTTCTCCTTTTTCTCCCTCCTGGAGATGGCAGAGTACCTTGACGATGTTGATCTTGAAGTGAATCTTCCCTCGAGAACTTTCCCGAAGCTTCCCAAAGACATAAGAGGAGCAATGCATGCAGCTAGCTTGGAGCCACCGTGTGATCCCCTCACACTACTTCTCCCTCATGCTCAAGCTCACCTTCACCTTCCTCTCTCAAGCCCTGGATCTCTTTGAGGAAAAACTTCTCTCTAACGAATCCCCTTCTTCCCTCAAAGCCTCTCACAGTAAGAGGATAGACCAACAACTCTCTAAAAAAAATTAAATTGTTTTTTATATCAGGCTTCAGAAATCCCTAAAAGTTTCAACTTTTGCATTTCTGTTCGTACAGTACAATCTATAATCGTACAGTACGATCATTTCAATTACAGCTCCGTCCAGTACGAGTACAGACGAACAGTTATCGAAGTTTATACATATCGTACTGTACGATATGTATATCGTACAGGATGATACTGTTGATTCATACTGTTCCTATAGGAGGATCTGTGGGACGATCCCTGGGATGAAAGAATTCATCTCTGCCAATCATCCAGCACTCCTTTAGTCGTACAGTACGATTAGTGTGTTTCAGGATATCGTCCTGTACGATACAAATATCGTCTAGGATGAATAGAATAAAAAAACTTAGTTTCATCTGGTACGATCGACGGGATGACTGAAATCGTCTCTGTTAGTCGTCCAGCACTCCACTAAACGTACAGTATGATTAGTTCATTTCAGGATAACGTCATGTACGATATGAATATCGTCCAGGACGAACAGAACAAAAAACCTTGGTTTTGTCTGGTAGGATCGAAGGGACGATTATAATCATCTCTGTCTATCATACGATATGATATATAATCGTACAGTACGATCGGCATTAAATAAGAAACCAACGTTTATTTCCTAATTACGGGAGATAATTTTGGTAAGTATTTAATTAATCGTACAGTACGATCATCATCGTACAGTACGATCAGTTCAGGAAATCAAAATTAAGAACTTACCAAACTTATTCTGGCGGCTAGGGTTTCTCAATTGTATCTTATCGTACAGTACGATAGGTATCGTACATTACGATTAGATTATAAATTTAATCATCTGAAAATTAGCCGTTAGCCTGAGTATTATTAATTAATCGTACAGTACGATATTAAATCGTACAGTACGGTATTCTTAAAAAAAATTTTAAACATTTAAAATAATTCTCCCCCTGTGTGTGTGCATGGTTGCTCCTTTCACATGAATGCTTCTGTGGCAGACTAAAAAAAAATAAAGAAATAAAAATTATAGACTTTTCAACATCCTATTCTACCCGGTTTGAGTCTCCAGTAATCTTGAGCAGTGTGTATCTGACCTGAAATGTTAGTACTCATATACAAGGATTAAGCATTTGTAATATAAAGGAAGTCTATATGGATTCAGTAAGTATTAGTTGTCACCGTCAAAATTAAGTGCTCGGGTTTCAGGATTTCAACACAACTAGACCTACGTCCACTCCCAGGAGACTCCTCCAGGTATTGCACTAAACACTAGGGACTCTCCTTTTTCCCCCACAGCAAGGAAGAGATGCCCTTACAAAAATCTCTCTTCCACCAACACGATGCGGTAGAGAACCTGAATATCTTTTTTTACCCTCTAGATAAAGGCAAAGTACCATCATTCTTTTACACCCTCTTGCTTTAAGCAGAGTCCCTGATCTACTTTTTTGATCTTCTCCCATGAGTCTTCAAGGAACTTGGGCAGAAGTTTGAATAAACAATAAGAGATCCTCACCTTTAGGCAACCTTGTGAATCCCTCATAATTTCCTCTGACAAGATCTCACACTCTCCACTCTCAAATACTCTTCCAAACACTCTCTCCTTTTTCACTCTCAAGAGAATTACTCAACAGATTACATAATAAGACAGTTTCTCGGAATCAATATATGGAAACGTTATTAAAACCATCCAAAAACCAAAATTTTAAAGTCAAATGAAGTCAAATTATATAGTACAATTGTGGATTGTCTGTTTGAATAGTTAAAGTTCTTCTGGATGATTTGATACGATATCTATTTCGTACACTATCAGTTATCTATACAGTTTTAGATTGTCTGTATAATATTCAAAGTTCATCTGGACGATCTGGTATGAACCGTATTTTATATATTATAAGTGGTTTGTATAATTTTTCAATCGTCTGTATGAATAGTTTAAATTCATATGGATGAATTGGTACGCACATTATTCCGTACACTATCAGTCATCTGTATGATTTTTAAATCATATGTATGAATAATTTAAATTTATATGGATAAACTGGTACAAACCAAATTTCATATACTATCAGTCATCTATTCAATTTTTAAATTATCTGTACTAGCAGTTTAAATTCGTATGGATGAACTGGTACAAACATCATTTCATACACTGTCAGTCATTTGTACGAACTGACAACATACAATACGAACATTATTAATTTGTTTTTCAATTTCAAGTTTATCTCTCTCCCCCTGTGTGTGTCCATAGTTACCCAACTACAATCACACTCCCTCATACTCAATAAAATAAAAAATACTGACTTCATTACATGAAATCCTATTATACTCTATCTTGAAGTCGTCAGTAGTCTCGAGTATGATTTCCCTGAAATATTAGTACACACAAAAACAAATAAAAATCTATTCAATGTATGTTAGGAGAAACAATAATAATATCAGAATAAAAATATTTTGTTTTCATCAAAAATCACATAACATATAATTCAAACTTCATTTCTAAGTTGCAACATATGCCCATCAAAGGGGATCGTAATATGGAGATCATATGATTAGGTAGGAATATGCCCACCATAGAGGATCGAATCTTGGAGATCATATGATGGGGTAAGAATATTCCCATCATAGAGGATCAAAACTGGGAGATCATATGATAAGGTGAGAATATACTCGTCACAAAGGATCAAAACTAGGAGATCGTATGATAGGGTGGGACTATGCCCATCATAGAGGATCGAAACTAGATGATTTTATGATTGGAAAGGAATATTTCCATCATAGAAGATTAAAATTGAGAGATCGTATGATAGGATAGGAATATACCCATCATAGAGGATCAAAACTAGAAGAATATATGAAGGGGTAGGAATATACCCCTCACTGAGGATCAAAACTAGGAGATCATACGATGGAGTAGGAATATGCCCATCACTGAGTATCAAAATTGGGAGATCGTATGATGGGGTAGGAATATGCCCATTATAGAGGATCATGATAAAGAGAATATAAGATGGGGTATGAATATGCCCATCGCAACGGATCCAAACTAGGAGCTCGTGTGATAGGGTGGAAAAATGCCCATCACAGATAATTAAGATTGGAAGATCATATGATGGGGTAGCAATATGCCCATCACAGTGCATCAAAATAGAGAGATCGTATGATGGGGTAGGAATATACCCATCATAGAGTATCAAAACTGGGAGAACGCATGATGCAGTGGTAATTTGACCATCACAGAGGATCAAGACTCGAAGATCATATGATGTGGTATGAAAATTCCATCACAGAGGATTGAAACTAGGAGATCTCATGATGCAGTAGGAATAAACTCATCACAGAGGATCGTAACTCGGAGATCGCATGATGGAGTTGGAAAATGCCCATCACAGAGGATCAAAATTAGGGGATCGTATGATGGGGAAGGAATATGCCCATCAAAGAGGATCAAAATTGAGAGATCATATGATGGGGGAGAAATATGCAAATTACAAAGGATCCAAACTGGCAAAACATATGTTGGGTAGGAATATGCCCATTACAGAGGATTAAACATGGAAGATCATATGATGGGGGTAGGAATATGCCCATCACAGAGGAACAAAATTGGGAGATCGTATAATGGGGTAGGAATATGCCCATCATAGAGGACCAAAACTAGGAGTTCATATGATGGGGTATGAGTATGGCCATCATAGAGGATTAAAACTAGGAGAACATATGATGGGGTAGGAATATACCCATAATAGAGGATCAAAACTTGGAGAACATATGAGGCGGTAGGAATATGCCCATCATAGAAGAACAAAATTCGGAGATCGTTTGACGGGGTAGGAAAATGCCCATAATAGAGGATCGAAACGTGGAGATTATTTGATGGAGTAAAAATAAGCCCATCATAGAGGATCAAAACTAGGAGATCATATGACGACATAGAAATATGCTCATCACAGAGGATCAAAATTAGGAGGTCGTATGACGGGGTAGGAATATGCCCATCTTAGAGGGTCGAAACTAGGAGATCATATGATGAGGTAGGAATATGCCCATCACAGAGGATTAAAATTGGGAGATCCTGTGATGGAGTAAAAATATGCCAATCATAAAGGATCAAGACTAAAATATCTTATGATGTGGTAGGAATATATCCATCATAGAGGATTAAAACTGGGAGATTATATGATGGGGTAGGAATATGCTCATCATAGAGGATCAAAACTAGGAGATCGCATGTTGGGGTACGAATATGCCCATCAGAGAAGATCAAAATTTGGGGATCGTATGATGGGGTAGGAATATTCCCATCAAAGAGGATCAAAATAGGGAGATCATATGATGGGGTAGAAATATGCCCATTACAAAGGATGCAAACTGGTAGATCATATGATGGGGTTGAAATATGCCCATTATAGAGGATCAAACTTGAGAAATCATATGTTGGGGTAGGAATATGCCCATCACAGAGGAACAAAAATGGGAGATCGTATAATGGGGTAATAATATGCCCATCACAAAGGATCAAAACTAGGAAATCATATGATAGGTAGGAATATGCTCATCATAGAGGATCAAAACTAGGAGATCGTATGATCGGGTAAGAATATACCCATCGTAGAGGATCAAAACTGGGAGTCTGCATGATGGGGTAGGAATATGCCCATCACAGAGGAACAAAAGTGAGAGATCATATGATGGGGTAGGAAAATGCCCATCACAGAGTGTCGAAATTGTGAGATCATTTAATGGGGTTAAAATATGCCCATCATAGAGGATCAAAACTAGGACATTATAACATGAGGTAGGAATATGTCCATCACAGAGGATCAAAATTGGGAGATCGTATGACGGAGTAGGAATATACCCATCATATAGGATGGAATATAGGAGATTATATGATGGGGTAGCAGTATGCCTATCATAGAGGATCAAAATTCAGAGATCATGTGATGGCGTAAAAATATACCTATCATAGAGGATCAAGACTGGAAGATCATATGATGTGGTAGGAATATGTCCATCACAGAGGATTGAAATTGGGTGATCAATTGATGCTATAGGAATTTACCCAACACAAAGGATCAAAATTGGGAGATCGTATGATGGAGTAGGAGTATGCCCATCAAAAAAATTGAAATTGGGAGATCGTATGATGGGGAAGGAATATGCCCATCAAACAGGATCAAAATTAGGAGATCATATAATAGGGTAGGAATATGCCCACTAAAAATGATCAAAAATGGGAGATCATATAATGGGGTTGGAATATGCCCATTATAGAGGAACAAAAATGAGAGATCGAATAATGGGGTAGGAATATGCCCATCAGAGAGGATCAAAACTAGGAGATCATATAAAGGAGTAGGAATATGTCCATCAATGAGGATAAAAACTAGTAGATCATATGATGAGTAGAAAAATGTCCATCACAGAGGACCAATACTGGCAGATCATATGATGGGGTAGGAGTATGCCTATCAAAGAAGATCAAAACTGGGAGAACTTATAATGGGGTAGGAAATACCCACCACAAAGGATCGAAACTGGGAAATCATATGATGGGGTAGAATATGCCCATCATAGAGGATCAAAACTAGGAGATTATATGAGGGGTAGGAATATGCCCATCAAAGAGTATCAAAATTGGGAGATCATGTGATGCGGTAAGAATATGCCCATTATGGAGGATCTAAATTGGAAGAACATATGATGAGGTAGGAATATGCCCATCACAAAGGACCGAAACTGAGAGATCGTATGATAGGGTAGGAATTTGCCTATCAAAGAAGATCAAAATTGGGAGATCTTATGATGGGATAGGAATATGCCCATCACAGAGGATAGACACTAGAAATCGTATGATGGGGTAAGAATATTCCAATGACAGAAGGTAGAAATTGGAAGATCATATGAAAGGGTAGTAAAATGCCCATCACAAAGGATCAAAACTAGTAGATCATATGATGGGGTAAGAATTTGTCCATCACAGAGGATTAAAATTAGGAGATTGTGGGATGGGGGAGGAATGTGCCCATCACAAAGGATCCAAACTAGCAGAACATGTGATGGGGTAGGAATGTGCCCAGCATAAAGGATCAAAATAGGGAGATCATGTGATGGGGTAGGAATATACCTATCACAGAGGATCAAAATTTGGAGATCATATGAGTGGATAGAAATATGCCTATTATAGAGGATCAAAATTGGGAGGTCATTTGATGGGGTAGGAATATGCCCATCACAGAGGATGAAAATTGGGAGATCATATGATGAGGTAGGAAATTAACCATAATAAAGCATCAAAACTGGGAGATAGTATGATGGGGTGGGAATATGTTCATCATAGAGGATCAAAATAGGGGGATCGCACGATGGGGTAGGAGTATGCCCATCATAGTGGATTAAAATTGGGAGATCATATGATGGGGTAAGAATTTGCCCAACCAAGAGGATTAAATCTAGGAGATCATATGATTGGGTAGGAATATGCCCAATGTAAAGGATCTAAACTGGCAGATCATATGATGGGGTTGGAATTAGGCCATCATAGAGGATCAAAATTGGGAGATCATATGATGAGGTAGGAATATACCCATCATAGAGGAAAAAAAATGGGAGATCATATAATGGGGAAGGAATATGCCTATCAGAGAGAATCAAAACTAGGAGATCATATGTTGGGGTAGGAATATGCCCATCATAGAGGATCAAAACTAGGAGATCGTATGATATCGAAGCAATATACCCATCAGAGAGGATCAAAATTGGGATATTGCATAATGGGGTAGGAATATGCCCATCTCAGAGGAACTAAACTAGGAGATCATATGATGGGGAAGGAATATGCCCATCTCAGAGGATTAAAACTAGGAGATCATTTAATGGGGTAAAGATATGCCCATCAGAGAGGATCAAAACCAGTAGATCGTATGATGGGGTAGTAATATGGCTATTATAGAGGATCAAAATTGGGAAATTATATGATGCAGTAGGAATATGCCCATCAAAGTTGATTAAACTATGGGATTATTCCATGGGGTAGGAATATACCTATCATAAAGGATCAAAACTGGGAGATCATACAAAGGGATAGGAATATGCCCATCACAAAGGATTGAAACTGGGAGATCATATGATGGGGTAGGAATATGCCCATCAAAGAAGATTAAAACTATGAGATCATTCAATGGGGTAGGAATATACATATCACAGAGGATTGAAACAGTGAGATCGTATGATGGGATAGGAATATGCCCATCATAGAGGATAAAAATTGGGAGATCTTGTGATGGGGTAGGAATATGCCCATTATAGAGGGTAGAAACTGGAAGATCATATGAAGGGGTAGGAATACACCAAAGAAAAAGGATCCAAACTGGCATATCATATGATGGGGTAGGAATACAACCATCACATAGGATTAAAACTAGGAGATCATGTGTTGGCGTAAGGAAATACCCCTCACATAGAATCAAAATTGGGAAATCATATGATTGAGAAGAAATATGCCCATCACAGAAGATCAAGATTAAAGATTATATGATGGGGATGGAATATGTCAATTAAAGAGGATCTAAGCTGGGAGATCATATGATGGGGTAGGAATATGCCCATTAAAAAGGATCCAAATTGGCAGATTATGTGATGGGGTAGGAATATGCCCATTACAGATGATCAAAATTGGGAGATCATATGATGGGAAAAGAATATGCCCATCAAAGAGGAACAAAAATGTGAGATCGTATAATGGGGTAGGAATATGCCCATCATAGAGGATGAAAACTAAGAGATCATATGATGGGGTAGCAATATGCCCATAATAGAGGATTAAAACTTAGAGATCATATGATGGGGTATGAATATGCCCACCAAAGAAGATCAAACTTAGGAGTCCGTATGATGGTGTAGGAATATACGCATAACAAAGGATCAATACTGGAAAATAGTATGATGGGGTGGGAATATGCCTATCATAGAAGATCAAAACTGGTAGATCATAAGATGGGGTATGAATATGACCATCAAGGAGGATAGAAACTGGAAGATCATTTGAAGGGGTCGGTATATGCCCATCAAAAATGATCCAAACTAGCTGATTATTTGATGGGATAGGAATATGCCCATCATAGAGGATTAAATCTGGGAGATTGTGTGATGGGGTAGAATTGTGCCCATCATAATGGATCCAAACTGGTAGAATATTTGATTGAACTATTCATACTACATGAAATAGGATTTATACAGACACTGATCAGAGTACAAAATTATTATAAATCTGGATTCCAAGATTATGATTTTGATGATAGCAAACATTTCTATTTCTGGTTGAGTGCCTAATAATTCAGGTTCACAAGATCAATTGTAATTCAAGCCAGCTCTAGATCGAGTTAGTCTATTTGTGTTTCAAGTTTAATATAATTTTTCACCTTTCTAGAGTCAAGTGTAATGTAATGGATCCCCAAGCTAAGTAACCTTGTACACACACACTCAGAAGGAGAGTTTTAGTAAGTTAGATTTTCTATTCAAATTTTGTTCATATCATCCTGGACGATAGTTATATCACCCTGGATGATCCGTTGAAAATAGAAACCCTAATTAAGGCAGCTATGTTAAGTCGGTCTGATTAAGTAGATCATCTTAGATGATAAACTCATTATACAAGATGATTTGCTCAAATAAAAAATTCTCAGCCGCCAGACTAAGTTAGGCAAGTTATTATTTTTAGTATTTTGGTCTAATCATCCCGGATGATTCATTATAATCATGCCTAAATTGGTTAACTAATTAGGAAGAGTAATTAAGGTTTCATTAATTTGATCATATCATCCTGGATGATCTCAAGATCATCTTATATGATTAATTAGAAATCTTGATCATCTAGTGTATTTCACCTAGACGACCCGAACTGTCTGCCAGACGATACTGCCATTTTTAAACTAATCATAAAAGGGCCTTATATGGATTAAAAAAGACACCTAGAGCTTGGTTTGAGAGGCTAAGCACAATCTTACTAGAAAGAGAGTTTGTTAAGGGGAGCGTAGACAACACCCTTTTTTTGAGGAAAGTAGGAGATAATTTACTCATTATCCATATCTATATTGATGATATACTGTTTGGATCTTTTGATCAGAAGTTAGGTGATGATTTTTCTAAAATAATGAGTAAGGAGTTTGAGATGAGTATGATGGGAGAGTTGTCTTAGTTTTTGGGGATTTGCATAAGACAAATGGATGATGGAACTTTTATCAATCAATTAAAGTACATTTAGGACATCTTGAAGAAATATGAAATGGATAAAGCCAAGCCAATAAATACTCCCATGAGCTCTACTGTCCAGTTATATAAGGATTCAAATAGAAAATCTATTGATCAAAAGAAGTATAGAGGGAATAATTAGTTCACTGCTTTACTTGACTGCTAGTTGACCTGATATAATATTTTGTGTTTGTCTTTGTGCTAGATTTCAAGATGATCCTAAAGATTCCCACCTAACTGCAGTCAAGAGAGTTCTTAGATATCTCTTAGGCACCCCAAACCTATGAATCTCGTATCCTAGACACAACACTTATTTTAAGATTATCGAATATTCTAATTCTGATTTTATAGGATGTAGGGTGGATAAAAAGAGCACTTCTAGAACATGCCAATTCATAAAATAGTCCTTAGTCTCCTGGTCCAAAAGAAAATAAAACTCTGTTGCACTTTCCAATACTGAAGTTGAGTACATTGCCTTAGGAAGTTGTCTGGCCCAAGTTATTTGGCTGAAGCAAAAAATTCTAGATTTAGGATTACTAATTGGCATAATTTTAGTTCTATGTGATAACACTAGTGCCATCTGCATCTCTAAGATTCCTATCCAACATTCAAGAACCAAACGCATTGACATAAGGCATTACTTCATTAGGGACTATGTTACCAAAGGGCACATTGAGCTACACCATGTAGCAACTGAAAACCAACTGGCTGACATCTTTAATAAACCATTAGCCTTTGACTCATTCAGCATTTTAAGGATCAGAATGGGTGTGATTGACATAAATGCATGAACTTGATGATTACTAATTTCTGAAGTTTTTGTTTCTCATTTTTCTTTTGGTTTTTTGTTTAATTTGATTGTCTGTTTCTTTTTTAGATCTTTTATTTTTTTGCTGATTATTGTTTGGTTGATTTACTTATCGGATTTGGTTATTTCTATTTATGGGCTTTCCTCTTTTTTTTTTCATTTATTATTTACTATCTTCAAAATCAAATTACTACTCAGTATTATTGATAGACTGGATTTCTAACTGAGAGTTTTTTCTTATTTTTATCAGGAAGCTTGTAAGCAGTGATTGACTCCTCTGAAAAAGTTAATGGGAAGAAACATTGATGATTGTTTCTCTTCCTCTAAACTTTTTTAATGGTGTATTATTTCTTTTGGATAAAAAGTGTTTTCAAAACTAAAAAGTTAGTTTTTGAAATAGAGATCTATTTTATCTTCCTACAGAAATCTATCTCATATGAATAGTGTTTTCAAAGCATTGAATCATTATTATATTCTTCTTAATCAGGTGATTACACTTATTATATGATGTATGATTTTATTCTATGAATTACTCCTCCTTACTATAGAGAGTGAGTTTTTCTTCTCTTATGTCTGAAAGGTAATTTCATAATTGAGATTCTTTTAGAGATTATAAAAGGAAGCAAGCTTGCAAAATAAATAAAAATTGGCACAAAATGGGCACAAAAATAAAAAGAAGCACAATGACACAAAAAATGGAAAGATACATAAGGTGTATCAAAAATTAAAAAATGCACAAAGTGCGCCAAATAAATTAAAAAAGAGGCACAAAATGAGCCCAGCAAGAAATAAGCTTTCTTTCCTTTCATATCTTTGAATGTCTTAGAAAAATCCATGCGCAACTTAATACTTTCAATAACTTGAGATTGAAAATCATTATTTATGATTCCTTACTTTGTAATACTATTTTATCAGATATTTTTCTGGAATGAGGCTTGAAAGGGCCTCTTTTCAAATCTAATTTATTTTCTTCTAAATTTGGATTTTGATTGAAAGGAATTTGAACCTGTAAGGTGTCTGAGGTAGGAGTTATGAAAATTGATTTTCCAACTTTTCTATATTTTAGAGTTGTCAATTTTCTTCTTATTAAATTTTGAATTAAAAATTAAGGAAAAATTCTCATTTACTTGAGTAAATCAATTAAAAAAAAACTTTGTGTTTTCAATGTTATTTTCTCATTTTTATTTTTCTTTTTTTTTTTCTTTCTTTGGTTTAGTTTTCCTTTTTTTTGTGATTTTTGGGTCCCCTGATCATTCCTGTCCATCCTTTATTCATTTCCATTTTTTGGTCACATCGTCCTAGACGATCCCCACATCATCCTAAACGATCTGATCAAATCATCCCCATCATAATCAAACGGCTGATATGCACTAATTGTTGGTGATCATCCTGGATGATACACTTCATCATCCTAGACGATCCATGTGTCAACAGTTGGATGATTTAAATTTGGCTCATCCGATTCATTTATTGCACATCATCCTAGACGATCCACCTAATCATCTGGGATGATACTTTTAGTCAATAGTCATCTAGCTTAACTCCTTGGGATAATCGCCTGTGTCTAAACATCCTGGATGATATATAATCATCATGGATAATCTGATTACCTTTTTGACCAATCATCCTGGACCCAATTATTGCTACCTATTATCCTTGACGATCCTGTGATCGTCTTGGACGATATGGCTGATTTCTATGTAAACAGCCAATCTCAGCCAGCTCTCTTCACCACACCCTCCTTCTATACTCATACAAACTTCTCCTCGTGGCTGGTGGCAAGAGATCTAAGCAGCAGGGAGCTAGTTCCTCTAGGGGGAGTATCGATGCTCGCTTCCCTGATGCAGCTAATCAGGCTGCTTTCTAATGATATCTTGATGTGGGGATCACTCAATTCAAAATTATAAATCCATGTATTCTCAGATATCCGGTACTGTACCTTTTTGCTCACACATCACTCACTTTCATTCTGACACTGGCTTTTCCATTTAGCACTAAGCTTCTCCGTATTTTATTTACAAATCTTTGCATCGATTTTTCTTACACCACCCTTCACTTTTATGTTAATCGTCTCACCGTAGAATTAATCGCCTATGACTTTCATGTTATTCTCCAACTGTCTATTACTGGTGAGGAGCTCCATCTTTTATCCTCTAACCCTAACTTTAAGTGGACTATCGCCAATCACTTTTTTAGGAACACCAATGCCCCATACCACGATAATGCCAGCTCTTCCTTAGTCAAGGATGCAAGGATAATCCAGCATGTCCTTCACTCCTCTATCATTCCAAAGGCTATGGATCACAACCACATTACCCCCTTGCTCTCCCTGACTACCTATTTCATCATGGACCATCATGATTTCAATGATACGGATCTCCTTTTCTGCTATATTGAACACCTCACTAGTATTAAGGATCTGGACCATAGGATTTGTCCCAACCTAGCCTTAGGACACATCATTGCGTACGCCCTTGAAATAAAATACAATCTTCAATATCTAGTTCTGGCAAATATCCATTCTTCATTCTACTCCAATAATTCCTTCCATGTTATTCACAGTACTCATCTTTATCCAGAGCCCAGCATAGATGTTGAGGGAGAAGAGGAAGAAGCTACTCCTGAACTTGCTGCACCTGCTCCTCTCCATATAGAATCATCGTTAGATTACTTGGTGTACAGGTTTGACCAGTGAGAGGCATGCTTTCACTCCTATGTGGTTGCCAGGAGCAACAGTATGCTGAGGATGTGAACTGATTCAGTGCCTACGTAGCCCAGCAGTAGTAGCATCACGACTAGGACATGGCCTGATGTGGAGATTAGTTTGCCACCCTCCATAATTTCTTTCAACCCCACCTCCTCCTCCTCCATCTGATCAAGATCCCCCTTTTTACTAGTTTGATTATTTTTATTGTGTTTTACTGATGTGTTTATATTATCTCTTTCGTATTTCCCTGTGCCATTTTTCCCCTTTTTGATATGTAAAAAGGGGGAGTAGTTTGGTTGTTAGTAGCATTCTGGGTCATTATATTTTTTAGTCATTAGTATTCAGTGTTCTTGTACTATTTTCCCAGCTAATAGAAATTGCATCCCTTAGTTTTCATTGCTCTATTTTTTATTTTACCAAATTTGAAATTATCTAAAAAATGTTTACTATCATCAAAACGGGGGAGATTGTTATAAGTCTAGATTCTAGGATTATGATTTTGATGATAGAAAATATTTCTATTTTTGGTTAAGTGCCTAATCTTTCAGGTTCATAAGATCAATTTCAATTTAAGGCAGCTTAAGATCGAGTCAGTCTGTTTGTGTTTCAGGTTCAATGTAATTTTTTACCTTTCTTAAGTCAAGTGTAATGTAATGGATCCCCAAGCTAAGTAACCTTGTACACACACACTCAGGGGGAGAGTCTTAGTGATTTAACATTTCTGTTCAATTTTTTTTCATATCATCCTAGACAATAGTCATATCATCCTGGACGATTCATTGAAAATATAAACCCTAATTAGGGTATCTATGTTAAGTCGATCTGATTAAGCCGATCATCCTGGATGATAAACCCATCGTACAGGATGATATGCTCAAATTAGAAATTCTTAGCCACCAGACTAAGTTAGGCAAGTTATTATTTTTAGTATTTTGGTCTGATCATCCTGGATGATTTGTGTATCATCCTTGACAATTCATTACAATCATGCCTAAATTGGTCAGGTGATTAAGGAAAGTAATTAAGGTTTGATTTATTCGATCATATCATCTTAGATGATCTCAAGATCATCCTGGATGATCAATTAGAAATCGTCACCATCCAATATAGTTCATCTGGATGACCCGAACTATCTGCCAGATGATACTGCCATTTTTGAACTAATCATATAGGTCAAAAGACATATCATCCTGGACGATCAGTTATTTTGAAATTATCTAGCATAAGTTGTCCTGGATGACCCGAATAATGTGCTGGATGATATTGGGCATTTTTTAACTAATTATACAGGACGATATACATATCGACCTGAACGATCAAGTCATTTTCTTTAGATCGTCTAAACTTTTCTCCTTGATGACCCGAACTGTTTGCTGGATGACATTCTTAATTTACACTAATTGTCCTAAATGATCGTAGAATTTCCCTAGAAGATTTGAACAACCATATCTTCTAATCATCCAGATAAACTAGATCATTCAGACCAAAAGAGGTTGATTTACACTAATCATACAGGATGATCGACTGGATGATGTTTGACGGCAAGTTGAAATTTAGGATAATTTTTTAGCCCTTCTATTTAAGATCTTTTTCTTGTAACTAAAGAAATCTTTTGCCACTATCCTTTCCTGTGAGAGCCTTGAGAGAGAGAAGGAGAGCTTGGGAGAGAGAGAGAATCTTGTGAGGGCGAGTTTGTGAGGTGTTCATAAATGTTGCTCCAAGAAAGGATTCGAGTGATCGTCACCAATCATTATCCCTTATCCCTTGGCATCTTAGTAGAAAGGATCGTTTGTAAGAAGATCAAGGTTCTCGGCCTACTTTAAGAGGATGAGAAAGGAGGTAAGCTTCTCTACCTACTTCAGGAGGAAGCGAATGGAGTCTGGGTTCTCTACCTCATCGAGTTCGTGAAAAGGAGTTTGGTAAAGTCTTCTCTGCCTTTCTACAGGAGTAGAAGGAGAGTCAATTAGTTTTAGTGCAATACCTGGAAGGGAGGCTCAAGGGAGTGGACGTAAGTCAAGTTGACCGAACCACTATAAAATCTAGTATGTTCATTCTGATTATTTTTTGCACTTTACTTTTCTGTTGATAATAGTGTGATTGATGTTATTATTTTGTTTCATTAAATATCGCCACATCATCATGAAGGTGTAATTATTTTAAAATATTCAAAAAGCTTTTCAATATCAGTTTTGCTTAAGAATTTTTAAAACTACCAATTCACCCCCCCTCTTGGTTAGCCTCGGGCTAGTTTATAAGGGCTTAAAATCCCTCATAAACTTTCTAAAATGAGGTTTACACACGATCATACCAGATAAATGGGTTCTTTTTAAACTGTTCGTACTATATGATGTAAGTTCGTACAGACGACTGATAGAGTACGAAATTAGGTTCGTACAGGATCATACTAAACAAATGAGTTCCTTTTTGAACTATTAATATGTACGATCGTCGATCATACTACCTGATCCAAGTCCACCAAACTGGAAATTTTTATTTTTCTGGATGGTTTTTTTTGTGTCTGTCATAAATAAGTGTCAAAAAATTGACTATTGAGAGAACTCCTATTGCAAATTTCTTTTGAGAGTGCGCTTGGAGAGTGTTTGGGAGATTGTGTTGAGATTAGAGAGTGAGAGTTCTGTTAAGAGGGATTTGTGAGGGGATTCACAAGGTTGCCCAACGGTGAGAATTTCTTGCCAGTTCTTCAAAGTTCTTCCCTACTTTCTTGAAGGCTCTTGAAAGAAGATTTTCAAAAGAAAAGGTACTCTACCGACACCAGGTGAGTGTGAAAGGATGCTGGTTCTCTGCCATCACCAAGAGGGTGAGAAAGGATATCAGTACTCTGCCATCACTGAGAGGGTGAGAAAGGATGTCGGTACTCTTCCATCACCAGGAGGGTGAAAAAGGATTTTGGTACTCTACCATCACCAAGAGGGTGAGAAAGGACGGTGGTTCTCTAGCCTCGTCAAGAGGGTGAAAAATGATGACAGTTCTCTACCGCATCAGATTGGTGGAAGAGAGCTTTTTGTAAGGGCTTCTCTACCTTGCTATGGGGGCTAAAGGAGAGTCACTAGCATTTAGTGCAATACCTGGAGAAGGAGCCTCTAGGGAGTGGACGTAGGTCTTGTTGGATCCAACCACTATAAAATTTTGCACCTTGTATTCTTTACTTTTTACCATATTTTTATGTTCCACATTTTACATTTTTTATGGTCAAAAAATTATTTTCAAAAAATTTACAATTATAATAAAAAATTTGAACTCAGTTTTCTACATAACCAAGAAAATTTTAAAATTACCAAATTTTATAGTGGTTCGGTCAAGTTGACCTACGCCACTCCCCATAGCCTCCCATCCGGGTGTTGCACTAATACTAAGTCACTCTCCTTCTGCTCCCACAGCAAGGTGGAGAAGCCTGTACAAAAACTCCTTTCCACCAACATGTTGAGGCAGAGAACCTGATTTCCTTTTGCTTCCCCCTGAAGCAGGCAGAGAACCTGGACTCCTTTTGCTACCTCCTGAAGCAGGCAGAGAACCCAAATCTTCTTGCGAAAGATCCTCCCACAGAGACACCGATAAGACAAGAGATGACAAACGGAGAAGGTGTCTCAGATTCTTGCTTAGAGTAACCTTTTTGAATCCCTCACAGACTCCCTCTAACAAGATCCTCTCTCTCACCCAAGCTCTCTCTCTCTCTCTCTCTCTCAAGGTTTTCTCTAGAAAGGAAAGTGGCAAAAGATTTTTCTTATTAAAAGAAAAAGATCTTTTAAAGGAGGGCTCAAAAATTATCCTAAATCTCAACTAGTCATCACATATCATCCAGGATGATCGACGGATCGTCCTGTACAATCTGTGTAAAAACATATATTTCAACCTAGACGATCTAGTTTCTCTAGACGATTAAAAGAAAAGTTTATTCATATCATCCTGTACGATTCTGCGATCATCCAGGATTATTAGTGTAAATTAGGAATTTCATACAGAGAATAGTTCTGTTCGTCCAGGGAAACTTATTCTAGATGATCTCATAATGACTTGATTGTCCGGGATGATATGTCTATCATCCTCTACAATTAGTTCAAAACAGCCAAAATTATCTTGAGCATCGTGCTGATCGGACTGCACAAAATGTGCTGTACGATTTAAAAAGACTTGATCATCCAGGATGATATTTCTATCATCTCATACGATTTGTTCAAAAATGGGCATATCGTATGGAGGAATATTCTATTCGTCCAACTGAATTGCTTTGGACGGTCAGGATTTTGCATGTATCATCTCGTATGATATTAAGATTATCCAGGATGATATGATCATATCAATTAGACATTAATTACTTTCCTTAATTACCAAACTAATTTAGGCATGATTATAATTGTTCGTCCAGGATGATACATGTATTGTCCAGGACGATCAGACCAAATCTCTAAAAATAAAAACTTGCCTAACTTGATCTAGCGGCTCAGAATTTCTGATTTGAGCCTATCATCCTGTATAATATATGTATCATCCAGGATGATATGCTTAATCAAATTAACTTAACTTGGTCGCCCAAATTAAGGTTTCTAGTTTCACTATATCATCCAGGATGATGTGAATATTGTCCAGGATGATCAGAACAAAAAAATGAACAGAAACTCTAATTCACCAAAACTCTCCCCCTGAGTGTGTTTGTGAAAGATTACATAGCTAGAAGATCAATTACATTACATTTGACTCAAGAAAGGGAAAAATTACATTTAAATACACACAGACCCGATCTTGAGTTGGCTTGGATTGCATTTGATCATTTGCCCCTGAAATGTTAGCCAATAAAAATAGAACACCGAAATATTTGTTATCATCAAAACTATAATCCTGAAACCCAGATTTGCAATAATCTCCCCCTTTTCGATGATGGAAAATATTTGTTCAGTAGTTTCAAATCAACTAGATTACAATAATTAAAACACAAGCGAGAAAAGATAAATTTTACTAATCATAGATAATTAGTGATAACATTCAATACAATAAACGAAACTACTACAATATAAAAACAAATCCCCTTTTTGACATCACAAAAAGGAGGAACAAAAAACACAAAAACAACAACAGACTGAAACAACACAAACACAGTAAAATAAACAATCTAATAAAGAGGTGGATTCTGATCAGACGGAGGAGGTGGTGGTGGATTAAAGTAACTGTGAATGGTGGCGAACTGCTCACCAAACTAGGTCATGTCCTGGTCGTGCTGCTCCTGTTGGTGAGTCACGTAGGAGTTAAAGCGAGCCTACCACTGATCAAAGCAGTGCACCAGATGATCCAGAGGAGACTCTATCTGAAGAGGAGCAGCTGCAGGTATCGGAGCAACTTCTTCCTCTTCTTCCTCCACATCCGAGGCAGGCTGCGGATGAAGGCGAGTACTGTGCAGAATATGGAATGCATTATTGGAGAAGAAGGAAGGGGGAACATCGGGTGGTACCGGATATTACAAATTGTATTTCCTTTTAAGGGAAAAGTGGATGAGATGTCCTAAGGCTAGATTAGGGCATCTCCTATGGCTCGAATTCCAAATTATTGTCAATTATTCAGTGTAGTGTAAAATCAAGTCAGTTGCATCAAAGTCACGATGGGCAAGGATGTAGTAGGTAGTGATGGAGAGTAGAGGAGTGACGTGAATGCAATCCCCAGCTTTAGGAATAATAGAGGAGCGAAGGACATGTTGGACATTCCTAGCATCCTTGACTAGGGAGGAACAGAGCTGGTCATGGAATGGGGCATTTGTGTTATGAAGGAAGTGGTTGGCGACACTCCAAATAAAATAAGTGTCAGATGCTATACGATGAAGCTTATCGCCAGAAATTGATAATTGAAGAATATTTTTAAAGTTCTCACGGGTTAATTCCACTGGTCATTGATTAACAAATGATTCAAGGGTGGAGTAATCAGAGGTTAAGCGCATATTTGTAAAGAATACCCTAAGGAGTTCAGTACTGAATGGAAAGGCAAGAGTGAGATTGAAAGTGAGGGATGTATGAGCGAATAAATCAAGTACCGGATATGTCAGGGTCCGTGGGTTCACCATTTTTGAGATGTTGATCCCAACATCAGAATATCATTGAAATGCAGCTTGATCAGCTGCATCAGGAAAGCAGGGATCGGTAGTTCCCCTGGAAGAACTGGCACCGCATTACCGGGATCTCTTACCACCAGCCATAAGAGGATGAGATGATGAATTATTTGAAGAGAAAAGGGTGAAAAATCTTAAGAAAATGGCTATTTAAATAGAAATCATCCAGATCGTCCAGGATGATAGGAGCAATTATGACATCCAGGATGATTGGTCAAAAAGGCGATCGTATCATCCAGGATGATTAGACACAGGCAATCATCCCGAGGAGTCCAGGCAGACGACCGTTGACAAAAAGTATCATCCAGGATGATGAGGTGGATCATCTGGGATGATATGCAATAAATGCATCAGATGGACTGAATTTGAATCATCCAGCTGCAAACACATGGATCATTCAGGACGTTCACCAATGATTGGTGCAGATCAACCGTTTGATCAGGATGGGTATGATTTGAATGAATCATCCAGGACGATGTATGGATCATCCACGATGAAGAGGATCATCCAAGACGATGTGGAGATCGTCCAGGGCGATGTGAAAGAAAAAATAAAAAAGATGAATGAAGGAGCGGAAAGATTAGGGATCCCAAAAACACACAAAATAAAAGAAAATAAAAATATAGTAAATTAAGCATAGAAAAAAGAAAACAAAAACTAAAAACAACGAAATTTTTTTTGAATTAATCCGCTCTAGTAAATAAGAATTTTCCCCTGATTTTTAATCCAAAAACCCATAAGAAGAAGATCGACAATGCTAAAATCTAGAAAAGTTGGAAATCGACTTTCGTAACTCCTAACTCGGACACCTTATAGGTTCAAATTCCTTTCAAACAAAAGTCTAATTCAGAAGAAAAGAAATTAGATTCAAAAAGAGATCCTTTCAATCCTTGTTTCAGAAAAATATCTGATATAATAGTATTACAAAGTAAGGAATCAGAAATCATGTTTTTTCATCTCAAGCTTTTAAAAATATTAAGTGGCGCATGGATTTCTCTAAGATATTTAAAGATCTGAAAGGGAAGAAACCTTATTTCTTTATGGGCTCATTTTGAGCCTCTTTTTCAATTTGTTTGGCGCTTTGCGCATCTTTTGATTTTTGATACACTTTATGTATCTTTCCAATTTGGCGACATTGTGCATCTTTTCAGCTTTGGGCTCATTTTATGCCTCTTTTCATTTTGGCGCTCTTTGCGCATCTTTTGTAAGCTTGCTTCCTTTTATAATCGTTAAAGAATCTTAGCCGTGAAATCACCTTCCAGACATAAGAGACGACGAGTAATTTACAAAACAAAAATTATACATCATATGATAAGTGTAGTCACTTGATTAAGAAAAATATAACACTGATTTAAAGCTTTGAAAACACTATTCATATAATGTAGATTAATGTAGGAAGATAAAATAGATCTCTATTTCAAAAACCAACTTTTTAATTTTGAAGAAGATTTTTATCCAAAAGAAATAATACACCATTAAAGGGAGTTAGAGGAAGAGAAACAATCATCAACGTTTCTTACCTTTAACAGATTTAGAGGAGTCAATCACTGCTTACGAGCTTCCAAACCAAAAAATAAGGAAAAACTCTCAGTCAGAAATCCAGTTTATCAGAAGTAGTGAGTAGTGATCTAATTTTGAAAGGAATAAATAGTAAATCAAGAACAAGTAGAAAATTGCATCAAAATAAATACTCAAAAAAAAAAAAACAACAAACAATAAAAAGAAATCAACAATGAGTAAAAATAAAATAGGAAACAGATAATAAAAATAAAAAGACTAACAAAACCAAAAGAAAATAATCAAACTCAGAAATCATCAGTCATCAGAATCATGCATTTATGTCAATCACACCCAGTCTGGTCCTCAAAATGTTGAATCAGTCAAAGGCTAGTGGTTTAGTAAATATGTCAGCCAGATAATTTTTAGTTGCTACATGATGTAGGTCAATGTCCCCTTTTGTACCATGGTCCCAAATAAAGTGATGCCTTATATCAATGTGTTTGGTTCTAGAGTGTTGGATTGGATTCTTAGAAATATAGATGACACTAGTATTTTCACACATAATTGAAATTGTTCCAACAGGTAATCCTTAATAAAAAACTTGTTTCTTCAACCAAAAGACTTGGGCCACACAACTTCCTAAGGCAATGTACTCAGCTTCAGCAGTGAAAAGTGCAACTGAGTTTTATTTTTTACTGAACCAGGAGACTAAAGACTGTCCTATGAATTGGCAAGTTCTAGAAGTGTTCTTTCTATCTATCCTACACCCTGCAAAGTCAGAATCTGAATATCCAATAATCTCAAAAGAAGTGTTGTGCCCAGGGTACCAGATTCTTAGGTTTAGGGTCCCTAAAATATATCTAAGAATTCTCTTAACAATAGTCAGATGGGACTCTTTAGGATCAGCTTGAAACCTAGCACTAAGACAAACACTAAACATAATATCAGGTCGGCTAGCAGTCAGGTAAAGCAATGATCCAATTATTCCCCTAAACTTCTTCTGATCAACAGATTTTCCATTTGAATCCTTATCTAACTGAACAGTGGAAATCATGGGAGTGTTGATTGGCTTGGCTTTGTCCATTTCATATTTCTTCAAAATATCCTTTGTGTATTTAGATTGATTGAGAAAGGTTCCATCATCCATTTGCCTTAAGCTAAATTACAAAAAGTAGGACAATTTTCCCATCATACTCATCTCAAACTCCTTACTCGTTATCTTAGAAAAATCATCACATAAATTTTTATCAGAAGATCCAAAAAATATATCATCAACATAGATCTGGATAATGAGCAAATCACCCCCTACTCTCTTAAGAAAAAGGGTGGTGTCTACGCTCCCCTTAACAAACTCTCTTTCTGACAGGAATGTGCTAAGCCTCTCATACCAAGCACTAGGTGCCTGTTTCAATCCATATAAAGCCTTTTTTAATTTATAAATATAATTTGGATATTGGGAACTCTCAAAACTTGGGGGTTGCTCTACAAAGAAATCCTCTTTTATCACCCCATTTAAAATGGCACTCTTGACATCCATTTGAAACAGCTTAAATTCCTTATAACAGGCAAACATTAGTAGCACCCTAATGGCTTCCAATCTAGATACAGGGGTAAAGGTCTCCTCAAAATCAATCCCTTCAATTTGATTGTACCCCTTAGACACCAAGCTTGCCTTATTCTTAACCACCACACCAGAATCATTCATCTTATTCTTAACGACCCACTTGGTTCCCTCTACACTTTGATCCCTCGGTTTTTCTACTAACTCCAAAATATCATTCCTTACAAATTAATTCAATTCCTCCTGCTTAGCTAAGATCCAAAACTCATCAAAAAGGGCTTGATTGATATTGGTGGGTTCAGTCATTGAGATAAAGGCAGAATGGTTTATTTCCTTCCTAAGTCCATGCCTAGTTCTAACACCTTCAGAAGGGTCTCCTAAGATTAGTTCTTTAGGATGGCTCGAAGAATATCTTCAATCTCTTGGTAATGTGTTTTGAGGTTCTACCCTTTCCTCCAGATTTACATTTTTAACCCCTTGGGTAATCTCTCCTACATCTTCTTCTTCCTTAACTATAGTGTCCTTAGGATCAGATTCATCAAACACAGTATGAGTAGTTTCGTCCACCACCAAAATCCTCTTATTAAACACCCTAAAGGATTTCCCCACACTAGAATAGCATAAGAACACACCTTCATCAGATTTGGGGTCATATTTTCCTAACAATGATTTCCCATTATTCAAAATAAAAACCTTACAGCCAAAGATATGAAGGAGGGACAGGTTTGGAGTTCTACCCTTAATGATCTCATAGGGTGTCTTATTCAGTTTGGATATAGTATTCACCCTATTCAGTATATAACAGACAGTGTTCACCGCTTCAGGCCAAAAGTATTTTGGAAGTAAATACTCAGCAAGCATGGCTCTAGCGGCTTCCACTATTTTCCTATTCTTCCTTTCAGCTACCCCGTTCTATTGAGGGGTCTTAGGAGCTGAAAAATTGTGACTACTCCCTTGCTCCTCATAGAAAATTCCAAATTTCTCATTTTCAAACTCCCCACCATGATCACTATGAATAGTCAAGATCTCACAGCCTAACTTCTTCTGAATCCAAGTGGAGAAGGATTTAAATTCATCAAATGACTCAGATTTATGTGACAAAAATTTAATCCAAGTGAACCTTGAGTAATCATCAACAATCACAAATCCATATACTTTCCCCCTTAAGCTAGCAGTGCTAATGGGTCCAAAGAGATCCATGTGAAAGACTTCTAAAGGTCTAGAGGTGCTGATGTCCTTAATGGAGTGAAAGGAGGACTGGACTTGCTTCCCTAATTAACAGGCATCACACAGGTGGTCATTAGTGAAGTTAAGCTTTGGGAAACCTCTAACTAAGTCCTTTTAGGTGACTCTCCTAAGGTTTTTCATACTGGTATGACATAATCTCCTATGCCGCAACTAAGACTCATCTGCAGCAATTTTTAAGCAAATTGAAACATCAGCTTTAAAGCAACTTACATCCAGTATGTAGACATTATTGATCCTTTATCCCCACAAAACAATTTTGACATTTAAGCTTATAATGCAGTAAGTGGGCAGGAATTTGATGTTGTATCCTTTGTCACAGAGTTGACTGATGCTCAGCAAGTTGTGTTTCAGTCCATTTACAAGCAAAACATTGTCAATAATGAAATTACTTGAATCACCAATTATACCTGTGCCTACCACCCTCTTGGTGGTGTTGTCTCCAAGTGTAACCTTGCCTCCAACCCTGGCCTCCAGCGAAATGAATTGATTTGCATCTTCAGTTATATGTCTTCAGCATCCGCTGTCCAGGTACCACATGCTCTCACGAGGTCTTGTGTGATAGCACACCTACAAAATCATCAAATGTCAAATTTAGGAACCCAAATAAGTTTGGATTCCTTCCTATAAAAAGAAGAATGCAATGCATGTGTGCTATGCTGTGAAACATGTAATTTGGGCCTCCACACCCAATGTGTACTATGGTGAACAGTGCAGGTGTGGGAGATGTGTCCTAACATGCCACAAGAAAAACATTTAACTCTAGGAGAAGGGTTAACTAATCTACGTGAGTAATAGTGCCTCTTCCTAGATTTGAATGAAATATGCTTTGATGATTTTGAAATAGATTCTTCAAAAGCTGGAGGTGCATAAAATTGTGCAAAAGTAGGAGGTATTTCATTTTTCTTAAAAGCACTTACTTTCACATTCAAAAATTCATTTTCTTTCTTCAGACTTGTAATTTCAAATTTCAGATGATGTTCACTACTATATAAGTCATATGCATGAGTTTCTAATTCTTTAAAAGCTCTTTCTAAATCAATATGCAATCTTTTCAATGAATCATGCTCAATAATTAGTTCAGAATTCTTTTTGTTTAATTTATTAAATTCATCAAATAGTGACATGTGATTGCTATCAAGAGTAGAATGATCCTTAATCAAAACATCATGCTCTTTTTGCAAATTCAATAAATCGAATTTCAGTCTAATATGCAATTTCTTAAGTTTCCTATATGATGAATGAATTTTCTCAGAAACATCAAGCAATTGATCATAAGTGAGCTCACTTACCTCTTCTTGGTTAGACTGACCAGGATGATCATCTGTCATTAGACACAAGTTAGTAGTCTCCTCTTCAGCTTCAGTCTCAGAGGAGTCAGATGTAGAATCTGCCCCAAATGCCTTTTGAATCTGCTTCTTGTCCTTCCTGAACTTGGTTTCTCCTCACCCTTCTCCTTGCTTGGGTAAGCCTTAAGTGTAGGACAATTAGCCTTTATGTGTCCAGGCTTCCTGCATTCAAAACAGACAATATCAGATGAAACTTTAAAATTTTTACTACCCTTTCCCTTGTTCTACTTCTGAAAGTTTTTTATGTTTCTTCCTTAGAAAACTTTTGAATTGCCTAGTGATTAGGGTAACATCATCAATATCAGACCTGGAAGAGTCAGTGTCAGTATCATTGGCCTTCAGTGCCACAATTTTCTCCTTCTTTTTCTCACCTTCATCAAGCTGTCTTTGGTTCACCCCTTTGTCATAAGCAATGAATGATCCAAGTAGGTTATCAATAGAATAAGCAATTAAATCCTTAGATTCAGTGATCACAGTTATTTTTGCATCATAGGAAGAGGGCAAGCATCTCAAGATTTTATTAACTTTTTCATAGTTGGTTAGTTCTCTTCCTAACGCATACAAGGATGTTATAATCTGTGTAAACCAAGTATATATTTTAGATATAGACTCACTAGGTTTCATGCAGAAAAGTTCATAATCATGAAATAGTATGTTTAACGTAGACTGTTTGACTTCAGATATACCTTCATAAGGGATGCACAATTTATCTCAAATTTCTTTACCAATTGTACAAGTAGAGACACACATGTAATCCTTAGATTTTAAGGCATAGAAAAAATAGCTCAAACATTTGGCATTCAGTTTGGCTATGTCCTGATCATCAAAAGTCCATTCAGTGAAAGAGTGAATAATACAAAAACACTGAACATCAATAAATTAACCAATACACTAACTACAAACTACCAGAACACAAACTATAAACTACTATCACTTTTGACATCTCAAAAAGGGTAAAACACCACATAAACACATAAGAAAAAAAAATAATACAAAACCAACTCACGACATCAACAAAAGAAAACAGACTAGAAAAAAGGGGGATCTTGATCAGTGGGAGGAGGAGGTGGTGGCTGAAACAGGCTGTAGAGAGTAGCAAACTGATCTCCAAACTAGTCAATGTCCTTGTCATGTTACTGTTGCTGGGCTTCATAGGCATTGAATCGGTTGACATCCTCACCATGCGGCAACTCTTGGGTAACCACGTAGGAGTGAAAGCGTGCCTCCCACTAGTCAAACCTGTGCACTAGGTGATCTATCGGTGATTCTATATGGAGAGGGGCAGGTGCAGCAGGTTCGGGAGCAGCTCCTTCCTCTTCTTCCTCAACATCGGTGCTAGGCTCCGGATGAAGTCTAGTACTGTGAAAAACATGGAAGGAGTTATTGGAGTAGAAGGAAGGTTTGACATTAGCAGGAACTGGATATTGTAGATTGTATTTAGTTTTAAGAGCATAGGCGATGAGGTGGCCTAAGGCTAGACTTTGGCATCAACTATGGCCCATATCCCTAATGCTAGTGAGGTGTTCAATATAGAGAAAAAGGAGATCGGTAGCATTGAAATCATAGTGGGCCATGATGTAGAAGGTAGTCGTGGAGAGCAAAGGGGTAATTTGGATGCGGTCCCTAGCCTTTGGAATAATAGAGGAGTAAAGCACATGCTGTATTGTCCGAGCATCCTTGAGTAAGGAAGAGCAGGCATTATTGTGGTATGGGGCATTATTGTTCCTAAGAATGTGATTGGAGACACTCCAATCAAAGTTAGGGTCAGAGGATAAAATATGGAGCTTATCTCCAGAAATGGAAAGGTGGATAATATCATGAAAGTCTTGGGTGGTTAGTTCGAGAGGGCGGTGATTAATAAAAGAGCGGAGGGAAGAGTAAGAGGAATCGATGTGAAGATTCGCAAAGAAAATATGGAGAAGTTCAGTAATAAATGGAAAAGCTAGTGTGAGGATGAAAGTGAGGGAGGTATGAGCGAAAAGATCCAGTACCAGATATATGAGATTGTGTGGGTTTATGATTATTGATTGAGTGATTCCCACATCAAGGTAGCGTTAGAAGGCAGCCTGATTGGCTTCATCAGGAAAGCGGGGATCGACATTTCCCTGGGAGGAACTAGCACCCTGATGCCTAGATCATTTGCCATCAGCCATGAGGAGATGATTGAGTAAGGATTGAAGGAAGGAGTGGAGAAATAATGGTGCAATTTGGCTATTTAAATAAAATTTGGCCATATCATCCAGGACGATAGGTGCTATAATGGCGTCCGGGATGATTGGTCAAAAGGCGGTCAGATCATCCAGGTCGACCAAAAATCATCCAGGATGATTAGACACAAGCGATCATCCCGAGGAGTCAAGCTGGATGACCATTGATGAAAAGTATCATCCAGGATGATTAGGTGGATCGTCTAGGATAATATGCAATAAATGAATCAGACGGGTTGAATTTAAATTATCTAGCAGCTGCCATGTGGATCGTACATAACGATGAGGTGTATCATCTAGGATGATCACTAATAATTTATTCATATCAGCTCTTGAATCATGATGGTGATGATTTGAACCGATTGTCCAGGATGATGTAGGGATCGTCCAGGACAATGTAAAAAAAATTGGAAAAAGATGAAGGATTGAGAGGAATGATCAAGGAATCCCAAAACACTAAAAAAAAGAAAAATCAAAATTAAATGAAATCAAAGAAAAAAATAAAATCGATGATTTTTTTTTTGAATCGATCTGCTCTATTAAATAAAAATTTTCCTTAATTTTAAATTCGAAAAGCCAATAAGAAGAAAATCGACAACGCTGAGATCCAAAGAAGTTAGAAAATTAAATTTCATAACCCCGACCTCGGACACCTTACAGGTTCAAATTCCTTTCAAAAAAAAGTCTAATTCAGAAGAAAAGAAATTAGATTTGACAAGAGATCCTTTCAAGCCTCGTTCCAAAAAAATTTCTGATAAAATAGTATTCTAAAGTAAGGAATAAGAAATCATGATTTTTAATCTCAAGCTTTTGAAAGTATGAAGTGGCACAAGGATTTCTCTAAGATTTTTAAGGATCTGAATGGGAAGAAAGCTAATTTTTTGGTGGGCTCTTTTTGTGCCCCTTTGTCAATTTATTTGGCGCACTTTGCATATCTTTAGATATTTGATACTCTTTGTATATCTTTCCAATTTTTGGCGTCATTGTGCATCTTTTAATATTTGGGCCCATTATGTTCCGCTTTTTATTTCTTTTACAAGCTTGCTTTCTTTCATAATCTCTATATAGTCTCAGTTGTGAAATTACCTTCCAGACATAGGAGAAAAAAAAGTCACTCTCTACAGTAAGGAGGAGTAATTCACAGAACAAAATCATACTCCATGTGATAAGTGAAGTCATTTGATTAAGAAAACCATAACAATGATTCAAAGCTTTGAGAACACTATTCATATGAGGTAGATTACTGTAGGAGGATAAAATAGATCTCTATTTCAAAAATGAACTTTTTGATTTTGAAGAAGATTTTTATGCGAAAGAAATAATATACCATTAAAGGAGTTAGAGGAAGAGAAACAATCATCAATATTTCTTCCCTTTAATAGATTCAGAGGAGTCAATCACTTCTTACAAGCTTTCAAACAAAAAAAGGCAAAAACTCTCAGTCAGAAATCCAGTTTATCAGCAGGGATCTGATTGTCAAGAAAAATAAGCAATGAATAAAAAATCAAGAGAAAATCATATAAAAAGAAGGAACCAAATCCGATAAGCAACTTAAAAAAAATCAGCAGGAAAATAGTAGATCTAAAAGGAACTGATAATCAAATCAAACAAAAACTAAAAATAAAAAATAAAAAAGAGAAAATTTAGAAATCAGCAATTATTAGATTCATGCATTTATGTCAATCAGACCTAATCTGGTCCTTAAAATGCTGAATGAGTCAAAGGCCTGTGGTTTAGTAAAGATGTCAGCTAGTTGATTTTCAGTTGCTACATGGTGTAGCTCAATGTCCCCTTTTGTAACATGGTCCCGAATGAAGTGATGCCCTATGTCAATGTGTTTGGTTCTTGAATGTTAGATATGATTCTTAGAGATGATGATGCCACTAGTGTTATCACATAGAACTCAAATTATGCCAATAGGCAATCCTAAATCCAGAACTTGTTACTTCAACCAAAGGACTTGGGCCACACAACTTTCTAAAGCAATGTACTCAGCTTCAGCAGTGAAAAGTGCAATATAGTTTTATTTTCTATTGGACCATGAGACTAAAGACTGTCCTATGTATTGGCAAGTTGCAGAAGTACTCTTTCTATCCACCCTACACCCTATATAATCAGAATAAGAATATCCAATAATCTCAAAAGAAGTACTATGCCTAGGATGGTAGATTCCTAAGTTTAGTGTCCCTAAGAGATATCTGAGGATTCTCTTAATTGCAGTCAGGTGCGATTCCTTAAGATCAGCTTGAAATCTAACACAAACATAAACATTAAATATGATATCAGGTCGACTAGCAGTCAAGTAAAGAAGTGATCCAATTATTCCTCTGAACTTCTTTTGATCAATAGATTTTCCATTTGAATCCTTATCTAACTGGACAGTAGAGCTCATCGGAGTGTTTATTAGCTTGCATTTATCCATTTCATATTTCTTTAAGATGTCCTTAACATACTTTGATTGGTTGATAAAAGTTCTATTATCCATCTGCCTTATGCTAAACCCCAAAAAGTAGGACAATTCTCCCATCATACTCATCTCAAACTCCTTACTCATTATTTTAGAAAAATTAACACATAGCTTTTGATCAGAAGATCCAAATAGTATATCATCAACATAGATATGGACAATGAGTAAATCCTCTCCTACTTTCCTGAGAAAAAGGGTGGTGTCTATGCTCCCCTTAACAAACTCTTTTTTTAGTAGGAATGTGCTAAGTCTCTCATACCAAGCTCTATGTGCCTGTTTCAATCCATATAAGGCCTTTATTAATTTGTAAATATGATTTGGATATTGGGAACTCTCAAAACTTTGGGGTTGCTCTACAAATACATCTTCATTTATTACCCCATTTTAAAAGGCACTCTTGACATCCATTTCAAAAAGCTTAAATCCCTTATAGTAGGCAAAGGCTCGTAGCACTCTAATGGATTCCAATCTAGTTACAGGGGCAAAGATCTCCTCCAAATCAATCCTATCTATTTGGTTGTACCCCTTAGCCACCAATCTTACCTTATTTCTAACCACCACTCAAGAAATATTCATTTTATTCTTAAAGACCCATTTGGTTCCTACTATACTTTGATCCTTAGGTCTTTCTACCAACTCCCAAACATCATTTCTCATAAATTGGTTAAGTTCTTCTTGCATAACTAGGATCTAAAATTCATCAGATAGGGCTTAATTGATGTTGGTGGGTTCAGTCATTGAGATAAAGGCAGAAAGGTTTACTTCCTTCCTAAGTCCATACCTCATTCAAACACCTTCAGAATGGTCTCCTAAGATCAGTTCTTTAGGATGACTCGAAGAATATGTCCAATCTCTAGGCAGAGTGTTTTGAGGTCCTACCCTCTCCTCCAGATTTGCATTTTCTACTCCTTGGGTAATCTCTTCAACTTTCTCTTCTTCCTCAGCTCTAACATCCTTAGGATCAGATTCATCAAACACTACATGAGTAGTCTCCTCCACCACCAATGTCCTCTCATTAAACACCCTAAAGGATTTCACCACGCTTGAATATCCTAAGAACACTCATTCATCAGATTTTGGGTCAAATTTTCCTAAGGATGATTTCCCATTATTAAGAATGAATACCGTACAACGAAAGATATAGAGGTGGGGTAGGCTTAGAGTTTTACCCTTAATGATCTCATAGGTTGTCTTATTTAGATTTAATCTAACATTCACCCTTTTGAACACATAAGAAGCTGTGTTCACTGCTTCATCCCAAAACTATTTTGGAAGTTAATACTCAATAAGCTTGGCTCTAGTGGCTTCCACTAAGATCCTATTCTTCTGTTCAGCTACCCCATTTTACTGAGTGGTCCTAGGAGATAAAAAGTTATGGCTAATCCCTTGCTCCTCATAGAAGGTTCGAAATCTCATATTTTTAAACTCCCCACCATAATCACTATGGATGGTCAAGATCTCACATCCTAACTTCTTCTGAACCGAAGTGGAGAAATATTTAAATTCATCAAATGACTCAGATTTATGTGATAGAAATTAAATCCAAGTGAACCTCGAGTAATTATCAATAATAAAAAATCCATAGACTTTTCCCCCTAAGATGGTAGTGCTATTGGGTCCAAAGAGATCCATGTTAAGGACTTCTAAAGGTTTATAGGTGCTGATGTCCTTAATGGAGTGGAAGAGGATTGGACTTACTTCCCTAGCTGATAGGCATCACATAGGCGGTCCTTAGTGAACTTAAGCTTGGGGACACCTCTAACTAAGTCCTTTTTTGTGACTCTTTTAAGGGTTTTGAAACTGGAATGACATAACCTCCAGTGCCATAGCTAAGACTCATCATCAGTAGTTTTTAAGCAAAATGAAGCAGCACATTCAATATTATTTAAGTCAAGCATGTAGACATTGCTGGTCCTCTTGCCCAGTAAAATAGTGTTATTATTTAAGCTTATAATGGATGAGTTTGCCAGGAACTTGATACTAAACCCTTTGTCACAGAGTTGATTGATGCTGAGCAGGTTGTGTTTCAATCCATCTACAAGCAAAACATTTTCAATCAGAAGGTTCTTAGAGTTTTCGGTTATACCTGTGCCCACCACTTTCCTGGTGCTGTTGTCTCCAAGAGTGACCTTGCCTTCAGCCCAGGCCTCCCACAAAATGAATTGATTTGCATCTCTAGTCATATGTCTTGAGCATCCGCTATCTAGGTACCACATGCTCTCACTAGGTCTTGTGTGAGAGCACCCCTACAAAAATATCAAACGTCAGATTTAGAAACCCAAACAAGTTTGGGTTCTTTCTTATGAAAAGAAGAATGCAATGCATGTGTGCTATGCTATGAAACATGAAATTTGGGCCTCCACACCTAATGTGTACTATGGTAAATAGTGTAGGTGTGAGAGATATGTCATAACTTGCCACATGAGAAACATCTAACACTAGGAAAAAGATTAACTAATCTATGAGGGTGATAGTGCCTCTTCCTAGGTTTGAATGATACATGTTTTAATGATTTTGAATGTGATCCTTCAAGTTATGGAGGTTTGTAAAATTGTGCAAATATAGGAGGTATTTCATTATTCTCAAATGCACTAATTTTTATACTTAGACATTCATTTTTTTTTTAGTCTTGCAATTTCAAATTTCAAATAATGCTCACTACTATCTAAATCAGATGCATGAGTTTTTTATTCTTTAAATGCAGCTTCTAATTCAACATGTGATGCTTTCAATGAATCTTGCTCACTTATCAATTCAAAAGGTTTTTTATTTAGCTCATCAAATTTATCAAGTAGTGACATATGATTGCTATCAAGTGTAGAATGATCCTTAAGTAACAATTCATGCTCTTTTTGTAGATTCAAGAATTCTAATTTTAAACTAGCCTGAGTTTTCTTATGTTTTATATATGATGAATGAATTTTCTCAAAAACACCAAGTAATTGATAGTAGGACAATTCACATACCTCTTCTTGATTAGACTGACCACGATGTTCATCCGCCATCAAACACAAGTTTGTAGTCTCCTCTTCAGCTTCAATCTCAAAGGAGTCAGATGTATAATCTACCCAGAAATCCTTTTGGATATCCTTTCTGAACTTGGGCTTCTCCTCACCCTTCTCCTTGCATGGGTGAGTCTTAAGTGTAGGATAATCAACCTTTATTTATCTAGGCTTCCTACATTCAAAACAAACTATATCAGAAGACCCTTTAAAATTTTTGCTACTCTTATCTTTATTCCACATTTGATAGTTCTTGTGTTTCTTCCTTAGAGTTTTGAATTACCTAGTGATTAAGGCAACATCATCACTTTCAGACCTAAAAGAGCCAGTGTTAGAATCATTAGCCTTTAGTGCCACTATCTTCACTTTCTTCTTCTCACCTTCATCATGCTGCCTTTGATTCACCCCTTGCTCATAAGCAATTATTGATCCAAGTAAGTTATCAATAGAATAATTATTCAAATCTTTTGATTTAGTGATAGCAGATATCTTGGCATCAAAGGAAGAGGGCAAACATCTAAGGATTTTGTTAGTTTTTTGATAGTTGGTAAGTTCTCTTCCTAAGGCATGCAGGGAGGTGACGATTTGAGTGAACCTAGTGTATATTTCAGATATTGACTCACTAGGTTTCATGTGAAAGAGTTCATAGTAATGAAGCAGGATGTTCAATCAAAATTATTTAACTTCAGTTGTGTCCTCATAAGTGATACATAATTTATCCCAAATTTCTTTGCCAGTTTTACAGGTTGATATACGCATGTAATCTTCATATTTCAGTGCACAGAAAAAATAGTTCAAGCATTTTGCATTCAATTATGCTAAATATGGATCATCAAAAGTCCATTCGGCAAAAGGAAGTTCAATTTTAATATCATTGATAAGTCTAAAAGGTGTTTCATAACCATCTTTACAAGCATCCACATGCGATAATCAATTGATTGTAAAAAGGTGGAAATGCGAGTTTTTCAAAAATCAAATGGTATGATATCAAATAAGGGTGGACGAGTAATGGAATAACCTTCAGTAGTATTTCTCTTACCAAAGTTAACCATAGATCAACTTCAAAAGTTTTTCAAAACTTGATTTTATGAATCCCTCTCTGATACCACTTGAATGTTCGTTAGGGTTGTTATGCCCTTATGAACTAGCTCGAGGCTAACCAAAGGGGGGTGAATTTGTATTTTTAAATATTCTTAAGCAAAAATTATTTAGAAAATCTTTTTGAGTGTCTTAAAATAATTACAAATTCACGATGATATGTAGATGTTTAATAATAACAAAATAATAACTACATTCACATGATCATCAATAGAAAAGTAAAGCATAGAAGATAATAAGAAAGAAAAAACCCTATTTTATAGTTGTTCGGTTAACTTAACCTACGTCCACTCCACGGAGCCTCCCCTCCGGGTATTGCACTGACACTTAGTGACTCTCCTTCTACTCCCACAACAAGGCAGAGAAGCCTTTATAAAAACACCTTTCCACCAACCTGGTAAGGCAGAGAACCCAAACTCCTTTCCCTTCCTCTTAAAGCAGGTAGAGAACCTTACCTCCATTTTATTCCTCTTGAAGCAGGCATAAAACCTTAATCTTCTTGCAGACGATCCTTCCACGGAGACACCAAGGATAAGAGACGATGACTGAAGAAGATAACTCAGATCCTTGCTTGGAGTAACCTTTATGAAGACCTCACAAACTCCCCCTCATAAGATCCTCTCTCTCTCTCTCCCAAGCTCTCTCTCTCCTTCTTAAGGCTCTCACAGAAAAGGACAGTGGCAAAAGATCTCAACAGCTGAACGAAAGAGATTTTAAATAGGAGGGCTCAAAAATTGCCCTAAATTTTAACTAGTCATCAAAGATCATCCAAGATGATCTACTGATCATCATATATGATCATTTTAAATCTGACCCTTTTGTCCTGGATGATATAATTCTTTTGGACGATTAGAAGACAAATTATGTTCATATCATTCGGGACAATTCTGTGATCATCCAGGATGATTAGTTCAATTCAGGAATATCATCTAGAAGACTGTTCAGGTCATCCAAGAGAACTTATGCTGGATGATCTCAAAATGATTTGATCGTCCAGGACGATACGTATGTCATCCTGTATAATTAGTTCAGAAAGACCCAAATCATCCAGTACATTATTTGGGTCATAGAAGTAAATCATGCTGGATGATTTTAAAATGACTTGATCGTCTAGGATGATATTTCTATCATCCCATATAATTAGTTCAAAAATGGGAATATCATCTAACACATTATTTGGGTCATCCTAGTGAAATGCACCAGACTGTCAAGTTTTCTAATTTATCACTCAGGAAAATCTTGCGATCACTCAAACCTTATTTACTTTGCTTAATCACCTGACTAATTTAGGCATGATTATAATGGATGATCCAGGATGACACATGTATCGTCCTGGATGATTAGACCAAATTTTTAAGAAATAAAACTTGCCTAACTTTATCTGGTGGCTGGGAATTTTTTATTTAAGCATATCATCCTGTATGATGGGTGTATCATCAAGGATGATCTGCTTAATTAGACAGACTTAACATGGTTGCCCTAATTAGTGTTTTTATTTATAATGGATCATCCAGGATGATATGAATATTATCCAGGATGATTTGAATAAAACTTGAACAGAAACTCTAGCTAACTAAAACTCTCCCCCTGAGTGTTTGTGTGCAAGGTTACTTAGCTTGGGGATCTATTACATTACACTTGACTCAAGAAAGATGAAAACATACATTGAACCTGAAAACTCAAATAGACTAACTCGATCTTGAGCTGGTTTGATTTATAATTTATCTTATGAACCTTAAAGATTAGGCACTCAAATAGAAATAGAAATATTTGCTATCATCAAAATCATAATCCTTGAATCTAGATTCACAACATATTCCAAACCAATTATATGATCTTCTAGTTTTGATCCCCTATGATGGGCATTTTCCTCCCACATCACATGATCTTCCATTTTTTATCCTCTTTAATAAGCATCTTCCTACCCCATCATACGATCTCCCTGTTTCAATCCTCTATGATGGGCATATTCCTACCCCATCATATGATCTCCCAATTTTGATCTGCTATGATAGGTATATTCCTACCCTGTTATATGATGTTCAAGTTTTGATCATCTGTGATGGGCATATTCCTACCCCATATTATGATCTCGTAATTTTGATACTTTGTAATAGATATATTCCTAACCCATTATATATTCTCCCAATTTTAATCCTCTATGATGGGTTTATTCTTACCCCATCATATGATCTACCAGTTTAGATCCTTTGTGATAGGCATATTCCTTACCTATCAAATTAACTCCTTATTTTGATCCTCTATGATGGGCATATTCCTACCCCATCATAAGATCTCCTAGTCTCAATGCTCTTATGATGGGCATATTCCTACCCCATATATGATCTCATTATTTTGATCCTTTATGATGGGCATATTACTACCTAATTATACAATCTTCTAGTTTTGATCCTCTATCAACAACATATTCCTACCCCATCATATGATTTCCCAATTTTGATCCTTTGTGATAGGCATATTCCTACCCCATCATACGATCTCCAAGTTTCAATCCTTTGTGATGGGCATATTCTTACCCTATCATACGATCTCTCAATCTCAATCTTCTATGATGGGCACATTCCCACCCCATTATATGATCTCCCAATATTCATCATCTATGATGAGCATATTACTACCTCATCATACAATCTTTTAGTTTTGATCCTCTATGATGGGAATATTCCTACCACATCTAATAATCTCCTTTTTTTGATCATTTATGATGGGCATATTTCTACCTCATCATACCATCTCCCAATTTTGATCCTCTATTATGGGTATATTTCTACCCCATTATATGATCACCCAGTTTTAATCATTTGTGATAGCCATATTCTTACCCCATCATACGATCTCCCACTTTCAATCCTCTATAATGGGCATATTCCTACCGCATTATATGATCTATAAGTTTGGATCTTTTGTGATGGGCATATTCCTACCCTATCATACAATCTCCCAATTTTGATCCTCTTTGATGGGCATTTCCCTACCCCATCATATGATCTCCATATTTTGATCCTCTATGATGGGCATATTTCTACCCATGATATAATCTACTAGTTTTAATCCTCTATGATGGGCATATTCCTACCCCAATAGATAATTTGCTAGTTTTTACCCTCTATGATATGCATATTTCTTTCCCCTTATACGATCTTCCACTTTTGTTCCTTTATGATGGGCATATTCTTACACCATTATATGATCTTCTTGTTTTGATCCTCTATGTTGGGTATATTCCAACCCCATCAAATGATCTTCTAGTCTTAATCCTCAGAGATGGGCATATTCCTACCCCGTCACATGATCTTCCAGTTTTGATTCTCTGTAATGGGCATATTCCTACCCCATCATATGATCTCATAGTCTCGATCCTCGGTGATCGGCATATTCCTCCCCAATCATCTGATCTCCACATTTTAATCCACTATAATGGGTATATTCCTACCCCATCATATGATCTTGCAATTTTGATCCTCTGTAACATGCATATTCCTACCCCATCATTCAATCTCCCAATTTTCTTCCGCTGTGATAGGCATATTCCAACCCTATCATATGATCTTCCTATTTTGATCCTCCATGATGATTTTATTCCTACCCCATCATATGATCTTCTAGTCATCATCATCTATAACGGGCATATTCCTACCCCATCACATGATCTCCCATTTTTGTTCCTCTAAGATGGGCATATTCAACCTCATCATATGATCTCCTTATTTCGATCCTCTGTGATGGGTTTATTCTTGCCCCATCAAATGATCTTCCTATTTGATCCTCTATGATAAGCATATTCCAACCCCATCAACTGATCTCCTAATTTTTATCCTTTGTGATGGGAAAATACCTACCCCACCATATAATCTACCAGATTAGATCCTTTATAATGGGCATATTCCTACCCTATCAAATGATCTCCCCATTTTAATCCTCTTTGATGGGCATATTTCTACACCATCATTCAATCTCCCAATTTTGATCCTCTATGATGGGTATATTCCTACCCCATCACATAATCTCCTAGTTTTAAACCACTACGATAAGCATATTCCTACCCAATAATATGATCTCCTTGTTTCAATCTTCTGTGATGGGCAATTCCTACCCATTCATATAATCTCCTAGTTTTGTTAATCTATAATGGTCATATTCCTACACCATCATGCGATCTCCCAATTTTAATCCTCTGTGATGGGTATAATCTGTCCCCATAATGCAATCTCCTAGTTTTGATCCTCTGTGATGGGCATATTCCTACCCCATCATATGATCTTCCAGATTTGATCCTCCGTAATGAAAATTTTCCTACATTATCATAAAATCTCCCAATTTTGATCCTCTATGATAGGCATATTCCTACCCCTTCATACGATCTCCCAATTTTGATCCTCTATGACGGGCTTATTCCTATCCCATCATATAATCTACCAATTTTAATCTCTATGACAGGCATATTCCTACCCCATCATACAATTTCCCAGTTTGGATCCTCTATGATGGGCATATTCTTACCCAATCATATGATTTCCTAGTTTTTATCCACTTTGATGGGCATATTCATACCCCATCATACGATCTCCTAATTCCGATCCTCTATGATGGGCATATTCCAACCCATTCATGTGATCTTTCAGTTTTGGTCCTCTGTGATTGGCATATTCCTACAATATTATACGATCTTCCAATTTTGATCCTCTGTGATGGGCATATTCTAACCCCATCATAAGATCTCACAGTTTTGATCCTCTGTGATGGGCATATTCCCCCCCCCCCCCCCCCCCCCCCCGCCATACGATGTCCTAGTTTTCATCCTCTAAGAAGGGTATATTCCTAACCCATCATGTGATCTGTCAATTTGGATCCTCTTTGATGGGCATATTTCTACCCCATAAAATGATCTCCTAGTTTTGATCCTCTGTGATATGCATATTCCTAACCTATCAAATAATCTTCTTATTTTAATCCTATATGATGGGTACATTCCTACCTCATCATATAATCTTCTAGTCTTGATCCTCTGTGATGGGCGTATTCCTTCCCCATCACACGATCTCTCAATTTAGATACTCTATAATGGGTATATTCCTAGCTCATCATATAATCTTCCATTTTTGTTCCATTAAGATGGGTATATTCCTACCTCATCATTTGATCTCCCAATTTTGACCCTATGTGATGGGTATACTCCTACCCCATCATATGATCTCCCAATTTCGATCCTCTGACATAGGCATATTCCTACCCCATCATATGATCTCCTGATTTTAATACTCTATGATAGGCATATTCCTACCCCATCATCTGATCTTAAAGTCTTAATCAACTTTGATGGGCAATTTCCTACCCCATCATATGATCTCCTAGTTTCAATCCACTCTTATGGACATATTCCTACCCCATCATATGATCTCCCAATTTTGATCCACTATGATCGGCATATTCCTACCCCATCATATGATCTCCTAGTTTCGATCCTCTGTGATGGGCATATTCCTGCCCCATTATACCTTCTCCCATTTTTGTTCCTCTTTGATGGGCATATTCCTACCCCATCATATGATCTCCCAGTTTAGATCTTCTATGATGGGCATATTCCTACCCTATCATACGATCTCCTAGTTTTGTTCCTCTGTAATGAGCATATTCCTTCCCCATCATATTATCTTCCTATTTTTATCTTCTATGAGGGGTATATTCCTACCCCATCAAATGATTTTCTATCCTTCATCCTATGTGATGGGCATATTCCTATCCCATCATATGATCTAATAGTCTCGATCCTCTGTGATGGCATATTTATACCCCAGCATATGATCTCCCTTTTTTGTTCCACTTAGATGGGCATACTCCTACCTCATTATATGATCTCTTAATTTGTATCCTCTATGATGGGTATATTCCTACCCCATCACACGATCTCCCAATTTTGATCCTCTATGATAGGCATATTCCTACCCCATCATATGATCTCTCAATTTTGATCCTCTATGATGAGAATATTCCTACCCCATCATATGATCTACTAGTTTGGATCCTTTGTGATGGGCATATTCCTACCCTATCAAATAATCTCCTAATTTTGATCCTATTTGATGGGCATATTTTTCCCCGATCATTCAATCTCCTTATTTTGATCCTCTATGATGGGCATATTCATACCCCATCACTTAATCTCCTAGTTTTGATCCTTTGTGATTGGCATATTCCTACCAAATCATATGATCTCCTGGTTTTAATCTTCTAGGATGACCATATTCCTACCCCTTCATTAGATCTCCCAGTTTTATTCCTCTACAATGGGGATATTCCTACCCTATAATGTGACTCGCTGTTTTGATCCTCTGTGATGGGTATATTCCTTTCGCATCAAATGATCTCCTAGTTTTGATCCATTGTGATGGGCATATTCCAACCCTATCATATGATCTTCCAGTTTGGATCCATTTAAAATGGGTATATTCCTACCCCATGAAAGAATCTCCCATTTTTGAACCTCTGTGATGGGCTTATTCCAACCCCTATTATACGATATCCTAGTTTTAATCCTCTGTGATGGTCTTATTCAGACCCCATCATATGAACTCTTAGTTTTGATCCTCCGCGGTGAGCATATTCCTACCCAACCATATGATGTCCTATTTCTGGTCCTCTGTGATGGGCATATTCCTACCCCATCATACGATCTCCCACTTTGATCCTTAGTGATGGGCATATTCCTACCCCTTCATACGATCTTCTTGTTTCGATCATCTATGATGGGAAAATTCTTACCCTATCAAATGATCTACCAGTTTTTATCCACAGTGATGGGCATATTCCTACCCCATCTAATGATCTCCCAATTTTGATCCACTTTCATGGGCTTATTCCACCCCATCATATGATCTCCAAGTTTTGACCCTCTATGATGGGTATATTCATACCCCATCATATGATCTCCTAGTTTTTATCCTCTATGATGGGTATATTCCTACCCCATTATATGATCTGCCAGTTTCGATCCTCTGTGATCGGTATATTCCTACCCCATCATATGATCTCTTAGTTTTCATCCTCTAATATAGGCATATTCCTACCTCATCATATGATCTCCTAGTTTCAATTCTCTATGATGGGTAAATTCCTTCCCCATCATACGATCTCCCAGATTCGATCCTCTGTGATAGGCATACTCCTACCCCATCATACTATCTCCTGATTTTGATACTATATGATGGGCATATTCCTATCCAATTATATAATCTTCAAGTTTTGATCCTCTGTGATGGCCATATTTCTACCCAATCATAAGATCTTCCAATCTTAACCCACTTTGATGGGTAATTTCTTACCCCATCATATGATCTCCCAGTTTCAATCTGTCCGATGGACATATTCCTACCCCATCATACGATCACCCAATTTTGATCCACTATGATGGGTATATTCCTACCCCATTATACCTACTCCTCTTTGATTGGCATATTCCTACCCAATCATATGATCTCCCAGTTTTGATCCTCTATGATGGTCATATTCCTACTCTTTCATACGATCTCCCAGTTTTATTCCTCTATGATGAGCATATTTCTACCCCATCATATGATCTTCCTATTTTGATCCTCTATAATGGGTATATTCCTACCCTTTTAAATAATCTTCTAGTCTTCATCCTCTGTGATGGGCATATTCCTATCCCATCAGATGATCTCCCAATTTTGATTCTCTGTGATACAAATATTCCTACCCCATCATATGATCTACTAGTTTGGATCATTTATGATGGGCATATTCATACCCTATCAAATGATCTCCCAATTTTGATCCTATTTGATGGGCATATTTTTACCCCATCATTCAATCTCCTTATTTTGATCCTCTATGATGGGCATATTCCTACCCCATCATAAAATCTCCTAATTTTGGCCCTTTGTGATGGGCATATTCCCACCCAATCATATAATCTCCTTATTTCAATCGTCTATGATGGGCATATTCCTACACCTTCATACGATATCCTAGTTTTCATCCTCTGTAATGGTCTTATTTAGACCGCATCATATGAACTCTTATTTTTGATCCTATATGATGAGCATACTTTTACCCAATCATACAATCTCCTATTTTTGGACCTCTGTGATGGGGATATTCCTACCCCATCCTACGAACTCCAAGATTCAATCCTCAGTGATGGGCATATTCCTACCCCTTCATACAATCTTCCTATTTTGATCTTCTATGATGGGCATATTCCTACCCTATTAAATAATCTGCTAGTTTCTATCCTCAATCATGGGCATATTTCTACCCCATCTAATGATCTCCCAGTTTTGATCCATTATGACGGGCATATTCCTACCCCATCATATAATCTCCAAGTTTTGACCCTCTATGATTGGTATATTCCTACCCCATTATATGATCTCCTAGTTTTAAACCTCTATGATAGGCATATTCCTACCCCACTATATGTTCTCCCAATTTTGATCCTCTGTGATTATATATTCCTACCCCATCATATGATCTATTAGTTTTCATCCTCTATGATAGGCGCATTCATACCCCATGATATGATCTTCTAGTTTCAATCCTCTGTGATGGGCATATTCCCACCCAAACATATGATCTCTAATTTTAATCCTCTATGGTCTACATATTTGTACCACATCATACGATCTTCTAATTTTGATCCACTATAATGTGTATATTCCTACCTTATCATATAATCTCTTAATTTTGATCCTTTATAATCAGCATATTTGTACCCCATCATACGATCTACCAATTTTGATCCTCTGTGATAGTCATATTCCTACGCCATCATACAATCTCCCAGTTTTAATCCTCTATGATGGGCATATTCATACCCCATCATATGATCTACAAGTTTAGATTATTTGTGATGGGCATATTTCTACCCTATCAAACGATCTACCTATTTTGATCCTCTTTAATCGGCATATTCCGACCCCATCATATGATCTCCCTATTTCGATCCTCTATGATGGGCATATTCCTACCCTATCATATGATCTCCCAGTTTTGTTCCTCTATGATGAGCAAATTCCGACCCCATCATATGACCTTCCTATTTTGATCCTCTATGATGGGTGTATTCTTACCCCATCAATTGATCTTCTAGTCTTCATCCTCTGTGAAGGGCATATTCCTATCCCATCAAATGATCTCCCAATTTTGATCCTCTGTGATGAGCATATTCCTACCAATCATATGATGTAATAGTCTCGATCCTCTATGATGGTCATATTTCTACCCCATCATATGATCTCCCATTTTTGTTCCTCTAAGATGGGCATATGCCTACCTTATATGATCTCTTTACTTTGATCCTCTGTGATAGGTCTATTCCTACTTCATCATACGATCTCCCAATTTTGATCCTCTATTATAGGCATATTCCTACCCCATCATATGATCTCACAATTTTGATCCTCAGTGATGCGAATATTCTTACCCCATCATATGATCTGCTAGTTTGGATCCTTTATGATGGGCTTATTCCTACCCCATCAAATGATCTCCAAATTTTGATCCTATTTGATGGGCATATTTTTTCCCCATCATTTAATCTCCTTGTTTTGATCCTCTATGATGGGCATATTCTTACCCCATCATATAATCTCCTAGTTTTAATCCTTTGTGATGGGCATATTCCTACCCAATCATATGATTTCCTAGTTTCAATCATCTGTGATGGGTATATTTCTACCCCTTCATACGATCTCCCAATTTTATTCCTCTATAATGGGGATATTCCTACCCAATAATGCAATCTCCCTGTTTCGATCATCTTTGATGGGTATAATCCTACCCCATCAAATTATCTCCTAGTTTCGATCCACTATGATGGGCATATTCCTACCCTCTCATATGATCTTCCAGTTTGGATCCGTTTGTAATGGGCATATTCCTATGCCATCAAATAATCTCCCATTTTTGAACTCCGTGATGGGCTTATTCCAACCCTTGTCATACGATTTCCTAGTTTTGATCCTTTGTGATGGTCTTATTCAGACCACACCATATGAACTCCTAGTTTTGATCCTCTATTATGAGCAAATTCATGCCCAATCATATGATCTCCTATTTCTGGTCCTCTGTGATGGGCATATTGCTACCGCATCATATGATCTCTCAATTTTGATCCTTAGTGATGGGCATATTTTTTTACCCCTTCATACAATCTTCCTATTTTGATCTTCTATAATGGGCACATTCCTACCCTATCAAATGATCTGCTAGTTTCTATCCTCAGTGATGGGCATATTCCTACCCCATCTAACGATCTCTCAATTTTAATCCCCTATTTTGGGCATATTCCTACCCCGTTATACGTTCTCCAAGTTTTTACCCTCAATGATGGGTATATTCCTACCCCATCATATGATCTCCTAGTTTCGATCCTTTGTGATGGGCATACTCCAACCTCATTATATGATCTCCCATTTTTCATCCTCTATGATAGGCACATTCCTACCCCATTATATAATCTCCTAATTTTAAACATCTGTGAAGGGCATATTCCTACCCCATTATACCATCTCCCATTTTTATTGCTCTATGATGGGCATATTCCTACCCCATCATATGATCTCCAATTTTGATCCTCTGTGATCGGGATATTCCTACCACATCATACAATTTTTTAGTTTTGGTCCTTTATGGTGCATATATTTTTACCCCATCATATGATCTGCCAGTTTTGATCCTCTATAATGGGCATATTCCTACCCCATCATATGATCTCCTAGTTTTAATCCTCTCTGATAGACGTATTCCTACCCCATTATATGATCTCCCAATTTCAATCCTCTATGATTAGCATATTCATACCCCATCATATTATCTGCCAGTTTAGATTATTTGTGAGGGGCATATTCTTACCCTATCATACGATCTACCAGTTTTGATTCTCTTTAATCAGCATATTCTGACCCCATCATACGATCTCCCTGTTTCGATCATCTGTTATGGGCTTATTCCTACCCCCATCGTATAATCTCCTAGTTTTGATCTTCTATGATGGGCATATTTCTACCCCATCATATGATCTCCTAGTTTTGATCCTCTGTGATATACATATGCCTACCCCATCAAATGATCCCCCAGTTTAGTTCCTTCGTGCTGGGCAAATTCTTACACCATCACACGATGTTCCTATTTTGATCCTCTATGATATGTACATTACAACCCCATTATATGACCTTCAACTCTTGATCCTCTACGTCAGGCATATTCCTTCCCCATCACACGATCTCCTAGTTTTGATCCTCTGTGATGGGTATATTCCTACCCCATCATATAATATCCCATTTTTGTTCATCGAAGATGGGCATTTTCCTACCCCAGCTCAAGATCTCCCAATTTTGATCCTTTGTGATTGGCATATTCATATCCCATCATATGATCTACCATTTTGGTTTCTTGATGATGGGCATATTCCTACCCTATCAAATGATCTCCCAATTTTAATGCTCATTGATGGGCATTTTTCTACCCCATCATATGATCTCCTAGTTTTGATCTTTTGTTATTGGCATATTCCAACCCCATCATATGATCTCCATGTTTTGATCCTCTATAATGGGTATGTTTTTACCTGATCTCATGATTGCCCAATAATGTTTCTCTCTGATGGGCATATTCCTACCCAGTCAAATGATCTCCTAGTTTTAATCCTCTATGAAGGGTATATTTATACCCCATCACACGATCTCTCAATTTCGGTCCTCTATGTTGGGCATATTCCTACCCCATTATATGATCTCCCAATTTTGATCCTTTATGATGGGCATATTCTTACCCCATTATATAATCAAGTTTCGATCCTCTATGATGGGTATATTTCTATCCCATCATATGATCTTTCAGTCTTAATCCTCTTTGATAGGCATATTCCTACCCCATCATATGATCTCCCAATTTCAATCCTCTGTAGTGGACATATTCTTACCCCATCAACTGATCTCCAAGTTTTGATCCACTATATTGGGCATGTTTCTACCCTATAATATGATCTCTTAGTTTCAACCATCTCTGATATGTATAATCCTACCTTATCATAAGATCTCCCCATTTTGTTCCCCTATGATAAGCATATTCCAACCATATCTAGGATCTTCCTTTTTTGATTTATATGAAGGGTATTTTCTTACCCCATTATATGATCTTCTAGTCCTCAACCTCTATGACAGGCATATTCCTATCCCATCACACGATCTCCCAATTTTAATCTTCTATGATGGGCATATTCCTAGCCCATCATATTATCTAATAATCTCGATCCTCTGTGATGGGTATATTTCTACCCCATCATATGATCTCCCATTTTTGTTCCTCTAAGATGGGAATATTCCTACCCCATTATGTGATCTCTTAATTTTGATCCTCTGTAATTGGTATATTCCTATCCCATCATATGATCTCCCAATTTTGATCATCTATGATAGGCATATTCTCATCCCATCATATGATCTCCCAATTTTGATCCTCTGTGATGGGAATATTCCTACCCCATCATATGATCTACTAGTTTGGATCCTTTGAGATGGGCATATTCCTACCCTATAAAATGATCTCCCAATTTTGATCCTCTTTGATGGGCATATTTCTACCCCATTATTCGATCTCCTAGTTTTGATCCTCTATGATGGGTATATTCCTACCCCATCACATAATCGCCTAGTTTTTATCCTTTGTGATGGGCATATTCCTACCAAATCATATGATCTCCTACTACTAATCCTCTATAATGGGCATATTCCTACCCCTTCAAATGATCTCCAAGTTTTGTTCCTATGTAATGGGCATTTTCCTACCCCATCATATAATCTCTCAATTTTTATCATCTATGATGGGTACATTACTACCCCATCATACAATCTCTCAGTTTTAATCCTCTGTGGTGGTTGTATTCCTACCCCATCATATGATGTTCTAATTTGGATTCTTTTGTAATGGGCATGATCCCACCCAATCAAACAATCTCTTATTTATGATCCTTTTGATGGGCTTATTCCTACCCCATCATACGATATCCTAGTTTTGATCCTCTATGATGGTCTTATTTTAACCCCATCATATAAACTCCTAGTTTCAATCCTCTATAATGAGCATATTCTTACCCAATTATACGATCTCCTATTTTTGTTCCTCTATGATGGGCATATTCCTACCACATCAAACAATCTCCCAGTTTTGATCCTCAGTGATGGGCATATTCCTACACCTTCATACGATCTTCCTATTTTGATCTTCTATGATGGGCATATTCCTACCTTGTTAAATGATCTCCTAGTTTCTATCCTCAGAGATGGGCATATTCCTACCCAATCTAATGATCTGCCAATTTTGATCCTCTATGATGGGCATATTCCTACTCCATCATATGATCTCCCATTTTTTATCCTCTGTGATGGGCATATTCCTATCTTATCATATGATCTCTTAGTTTTGTTACTCTATGATGGGCATATTCCTACCCCATCATATGATCTCCTAGTTTTGATCCTCTATAATCGGTATATTCCAATCTCATCATACTATATCCTACTTTTCATCCTCTATGATGGGCATATTCCTACCCCATTATCTGATCTCCTAGTTTTATTCCTCTGTGATGGGCATATTCCTACCCCTTTGTACCATCTCCCATTTTTATTATTCTGTGATGGGCATATTCCTACCCCATCATTTGATCTCTAATTTCGATCCTCTATGATCGGCATATTCCTACTAAATCATAGATCTTCCAATTTTAATCCTTTATGATGGCTATATTCCTACCCCATCATGTGATCTCCCAGTTTTGATCCTCTGTAATAGTCATATTTTTACCCCATCATATGATCTCCTAGTTTATATCCTATATGATAGGCATATTCCTATGCCATCATACGATCTCCCAGTTTCAATCCTCTATAATGGGCATTTTCATACCCCATCACATGATCTATCAGTTTAGTTCATTTGTGATGGGCATATTTCTACCCTATCATATGATCTCCTAGTTTTGATCTTCTTTGATGGGATATTCTGACCCCATCATACGATCTTCCTTCTTCGATCCTCTGTTATAGGCATATTCCTACCCCATCATAAAATCCCCCCATCATATGATCTCCTAGTTTCAATCTTCTGTGATATACATATTCCTACCCCATCATACGATCTACCATTTTTGGTTCTTTTGTGCTGGGCATATTCTTACACCATCATATTATCTTCCTATTTCGATCCTCTACGATGGGAACATTCCAACACCATCATATGATCTTCTAGTCTTGATCCTCTTCGACGTGTATATTCCTAATCCATCACATGATCTCCCAATTTTGATTTGCTGTGATGGGACTATTGCTACCCCATCATATGATCTCCCATTTCTGTTCCTCTAAGATGGGCATGTTCCCACCCCATTATATGATCTCCTAGTTTTGACCCTTTATGGTGGGCAAATTCCTACCTCATCATATGATCTGCCAGTTTGGATTCTTCATGATGGGCATATTCCTACCCTTTCAAATGTTCTCCCAATTCTGACCCTCTTTAGTGGGCATATTCTTGCCCCATCATATGATCCCCTAGTTTCGATCTTCTATAATGGGCATATTCTTGCCCCATCATATGATCTCCTAGTTTTGATCATCTGAAATGGGCATATTCCTACCCAATCTCATGATCTCCCAGTAATGTTTCTCTTTAATGGGTATATTCCTACTAAATCAAATGATCTCCTAGTTTCGATCCTTTGTGATGGGTATATTTCTACCCCAACATATGATCTCCAGTCTTGATCCTTTATGATTGGTATATTCCTAGCCCATCATACGATCTCTTAGTTTTGATCCTCTGTGATGGGTATATTCCTACCCCATCATACAATCTATTAGTTTTAATCCTTTATGATGGGCATATTTTTTCCCCATCATATGATCTTCAAGATTTGATCTTTTCTAATGGGCATTTTCCTACACCATAATATCATCTTCTTCTCTTAATCCTCTTTGATGGGTATATACCTACCCCATCATATGATCTCCCAATTTTGATCCTCTATGATGGGTATATTCCTTCCCCATCATATGATCTCCCAGTTTTGATACTCTATGATGGGCATATTCCTACCCTATCATATGATCTCCAAATTTTGATGCTCTATGATATGCATATTCCTAACCCATTAAATGATCTCCCAATTTTGTTCTCTATGATGTACATATTGCCACCCCATCATGTTGAAATCCAGGATCCCGAGCACTTAATTTTGATGGTGACAACTAATACTTACTAAGTCCATATAGACTTCCTTTAAATTACAAATGCTTAATCCTTGTGTATGAGCACTAACATTTCAGGTCAGATGCATACTGCTCAAGATTACTGGAGACTCAAACCGGATAGAATAGGATGTTGAAAAGTCTGTAATTTTTATTTCTTTATTTTTATTTTCTTGAGTCTGCCAGAGAAGCATGCATGTGAAAGGAGCAACCATGCACACACCCAGGGGGAGAACTGTTTTTTAAATGATTTAAATTTTTTTTAAAAGTAAATCGTACTGTACGATTTTGTATCGTACTGTACGATTAATTAAAAATACTCAGGCTAACGGCTAATTTTTGAATGATTAAGTTTACAAACTAATCGTACTGTACTACTATCCATATCATACTGTACGATAAGATATAATTGAGAAACCCTAGCCGCCAGAATAAGTTTGGTAAGTTTTTGAATTTGATTTTCTGTACTGATCGTACTGTACGATTCGTATCGTACTGTACGATTAATTAATACTTACCAAAATTATCTCCCTAATCAGAAAATAAACGTTGGTTTCTAATTTATATGTCGATCATACTGTACGATCCTATATCGTACTGTACGACTGACAGAGACGATTTCATTTGTCACAGAGATCATACCAGACGAAACCAAGGTTTTTTATTCTGTTCGTCCTGGACGATATTCATATCGTACAGGACGATATCAAGAAATAAACTAATCGTACTGTACGATTAGTGGAGTGCTGGACGATTATCAGAGATGATTTCCTTCGTCCCAGCGATCGTACCAGACGATCCCAAGAATTTTTGTTCTATTCGTCCTGGACGATATTCGTATCGTATAGGACGATATCCTGGAAAACACTAATCGTACTGTACGACTCAAGGAGTGCTGGACGACTGACAGAGACGAATTCTTTTGTCCCGAGGATCGTCCCACAGTTCGTCCTGTACGAACAGTACGAATCAACAGTATCGTCCTGTACGATATACTTATCGTACAGTACGATATGAATAAAATTCGATAACTGTTCGTCTGTACTCGTACTGGACGGAGCTGTAATTGAACTGATCGTACTGTACGATTATTAATCGTACTGTACGAACAGAAACGCAAAAGTTGAATCTTTTAGGGTTTTCTGAAGCCTGATATAAAAACAACTTAAAATTTTCTTGAGAGAGTTGTTGATCTATCCTTTTGCTGTGAGAAGCTTGGAGGAAAAAGAAGGGGATTCGGTAGAGAGAAGTTTTTGGAGAGATCCAGGGCTTGAGAGAGGAAGGTGAAGGTGAGCTTGAGCGTGAGGGAGAAGTAGTGTGAGGGGATCACATGGTGGCTCCAAGCTAGCTGCATGCTTTGCTCCTCTTGTGGCCTTGGGAAGCTTCAAGAAAGTTCTCGAGGGAAGAGTCACTTCAAGATCAACATCGGCAAGGTACTCTGCCATATCCAGGAGGGAGAAAAAGGAGAAGGTCGGCTGCCGTCACAAGGAGGGTGACATAGCGTTTGGTATTCCGCGCACCAAGGGAGGTGAAAGTGAGTATTGTAAAGGCTTCTCCGCCTTGCTGTGGGGGCAAAAGGAGAGTCAACTTTTACTAGTGCAAATCTCGGAGTAGAGGACTCCGGGGAGTGGACGTAGGTCAAGTGACCGAACCACTATAAAAATCTCTAGTGTGTTTTTTCCTGTTTACCGTACTTTACTTTTCATGCTTTTAATTTGTACGTTGAATTGCTTGGTGAAAAATCATTATTTAAACCTTGTGGTGTAAAATCTAAAATTGAATTATCAATATCATCATTGTGAACGTTGTATTTGCTTCTGCACATTATTCGTTAAGTTATATTTTGAAAATACAAAAAAATTAGAACTCTTGTGTAGGGTTAAATTTTTAAAATACCAATTCACCCCCCCTCTTGGCGCATCTCGTACTTCCAAGTCGTATCAGAGAGGGGTTTCAAAATAGTGTTTTAGAAAACCTAGAAACGTAAGATCCATGGCTCAATTTGGTAACCGTAACACTGTGGAGGGTTATTCTATAACTCGTCCACCTTTATTTGACAACATACCGTTTGATTTCTGGAAAATACGCATGTCTACATTTTTACAGTCTTTAGACTATCGCGTGTGGATGTTAGTCCAAGAAGGTTATTCTGCACCATTTCGTATGTTGAATGGAATTAAAACTGAACTATCATTTAATGAATGGAGCATTGAGGATAGAGAACTTGCACAACTAAAATTATTTCTTTTGTGCGTTGAAATTAGAAGACTATATGAGAGTCTCAACATGTACTACTGGTAAACAAATTTGGGACAAACTGTGTATCACGTATGAAGGAACTAGTGAGGTCAAATAATCTAGGTTGAACATACTGCTACATGATTATGAACTATTCTGCATGAAACCTAGTGAAACTATATCTAACATGTACACTCGATTCACCCAGATTGTAACATCTCTGCATGCTTTAGGAAGAGAGTTGTCTAACTCGGAAAAAGTAAACAAAATACTGCAATGTTTGCCTAGCTCATATGATGCTAAAATCACTGCAATAACTGAGTCAAAAGACCTGAATGTTTATTCTATTGATAATTTGCTTGGGTCACTCATTGCCTACGAGCAAGGGGTGAGTCAACGACAAAGTGATGCAGGTGAAAAGAAGAAGGAGCGTGCGGTGGCTTTAAAAGGAAATAATTCTGAAAGTGACAACTCAGCAGCGAAGGAAGATGACGACATCGCCTTGATGACTCGTCAGTTCAAAAATTTTCTGAAAAGAAAGCAGCGCCATCATCAAAGCAATTGGAACAAAGGTAAGAACTCAAAGCATACTAAGGTTGCATCTGAAATAGTTTGCTTTGAGTGCAGGAAACCCGGTCATCTCCGAGCCGATTGCCCCAACATCAAGACTCATTAAACCAAGGAGAAGGGTGAGGAAAGATCAAAGTTCAAGAAGGGCAAGTTTAAGACTCAGAAAGTGTTTTGGGTCGACTTTGCCTCAGAATCATCGAAAGAAGAAGCAGAGGAGGAGGTAACGAATCTGTGTCTTATGACTAATGATAATCTTGATCAATCAGATCAAGATGAGGTATGTCAACTGTCTTACGATGAACTGCTTGTTATTTCTGAAAAAATCCATGACTCGTATAGAAAGTTGAAGAAAAAGCTGTTAGTCTTAATACGGAATTTAGTACTTTACAAAAGGAGCATGCTAGTGTAGTAAAAAAATTTTCCGACTTAGATAAAGATCATATGTCATTGCTTGATGAATACGATGCATTAAACAAGAAGCATATTGAGTTAACCACTGCACACAATACCTTGAAATCATCACATGTTGAATTAGAGAATGCATTTAAGGAACTAGAAGAACTATCAGGGGAACTTAGTAGTAGTGAGCATGCATTGAGATTAGAATATGCTAGTCTTAATCAAGAGAACAAATTTTTAAATGAGAAACTTTATGCATTCGAGAATAATTAAAAACCTCCCATGATTGCTGAGTTTTTTCAGCCTACACCATGTGAATCATCTCATTCAAAACTAGCACGGCATGCATCATCCAAACTCATAAATAGGCACTACCACCCTCATAGATTAGTGAACCCATTTCCAAGTGTTAGATGTTATTCTTGTGGCATACTAGGTCACATAGCCCGCACGTGCTCAATTCACTATAGAACACATCTAGTGTGGAGACCTAAATCGCATTCATCACAGCATAACATGCATACATTTCATTCATATAAGAATAAGGTGGAACCCAAACTCACTTGGGTTCCCAAAGCTAATCCATGATTGACATTGTAGGGATGCTCTCACAAAAGACCTAGTGAGAGCATGTGGTACGTGGACAGTGGCTGCTCAAGACACATGACTGGAGACATGAAGCAGTTCATGACACTGGAGGCCAGGTCAGGAGGCAAGGTAACTTTGGGAAACAACACCACCAGGAAAGTGGTGGGCTCAGGTATCATTGGAAACACTTAAAATTTAATTATTGAGAATGTACTTTTAGTGGATGGTTTAAAGCACAATCTTTTAAGTATAAGTCAACTATGTGACAAGGTCTTTGACATAAAATTTCTGTCTAATAAATGCATGATTAGCTTGAATGATTCACTTGTGTTAGAAGGAAAACGTATAAACAATGTTTACATGTTAGATTTGAACTGCATTGAAACCTCAAACTCTTTGTGTCTGAAAACAATAGCGGATGACTCTTGGCTATGGCATAGGAGACTATGCCATGCTAGTATGAAAACACTTAGGAACATCACTCAGAAAGACTTAGTTAGAGGCATACCAAAGTTAGACTTTACTAAGGACCATCTTTGTGATGCTTGCCAATTAGGAAGACAAGTTAAATCTTCATTTCATGCAATCAAGGATATCAGCACCACTAGGCCACTAGAAACTCTCCACATGGACCTGTTCGGACCTGTTAGTACAGCCAGCCTAGGAGGGAAGTTGTATGGGTTTGTAATAGTAGATGACTACTCCAGGTTTACTTGGGTGAAATTCCTAGCTCATAAGAGTGAGTCATTTGAAGAATTTAGAATTTTCTCCACTTGGATTCAAAGGAAATTAGGATGTGTAATTTCAACAATTCATAGTGATCACGGTGGGGAATTTGAGAATGATAAATTTGAATTTTTTGTAAAGAGGTTGGAATAGAATATAATTTCTCTGCTGCTAGAACTCCTCAGCAAAATGGAATAGCAGAAAGAAAGAATAGAACTTTAGTTGAAGCTGCTAGGGCTATGTTAGCTGAATACACTCTCCCTAGATACTTTTGGGCATAAGCAGTAAATACCGCATGCTATGTATTAAATAGGGTAAATGTTAGATCCAAACATAATAAGACACCCTATGAGTTGCTTAAGGGTAGGACACCCATTCTTTCCCACTTACACGTTTTCGGTTGCAAATGCTTCATCCTAATCAATGGCAAGTCACCCTTAGGAAAGTTCGATCCTAAATCTGATGAAGGGGTTTTCCTAGGCTACTCATCGGTAGGTAAAGCCTATAGAATATTCAATAAGAGAACCATAGTAGTAGAGGAATCCACCCATGTGGTATTTGATGAATCCAATAAGACATCTGAACCTAATCATGAAGAAGAAGAACTTGAGGTTATACGGGGAGTAGAAACCATTACCATAGAGACTAGAGCGGAACCTCAGGAACATCTTCCTAGAGATTGGAAATTTTCTTCTAGTCATCCTAGAGAGCTGATCTTAGGAGACCCATCAGAAGGGGTAAAAACTAGGCATGGACTTAGGAAAGAGGTTAGTCATTATGCATTCATATCTATGATTGAGCCCACGAGTATAGATCAAGCCTTAGGAGATGAATTTTGGATCCTAGCAATGCAAGAAGAGTTGAACCAATTCGTTAGGAATGATGTATGGGAGTTAGTCAAAAGACCTAAAGAACATAGTGTGGTTGGAACTAAATGGGTCTTTAAAAACAAGATGAATGACTCTGGAATAGTAGTAAGAAACAAGGCTAGGTTAGTAGCAAAGAGGTATAACCAAATTGAAGGAATAGATTTTGAAGAAACCTTTGCTCCGGTAGCTAGACTAGAGCCATCAGGGTACTGTTAGCTTTTGCTTGTTTTAGGGATTTTAAGCTGTATCAAATGGATGTCAAGAGTGCCTTCCTGAATGGAGTAATCAAGGAAGATATTTATGTGGAGCAACCTCCGGGGTTTGAAAACTCACAATTTCCAAACCACGTGTTCAAACTGAAAAAGGCACTATACGGGTTAAAACAAGCACCTAGAGCCTCGTATGAAAGACTTAGTACGTTCCTACTAGATAGAGGCTTTGTAAAGGGTAGTGTGGACACCACCTTATTTTTGAAGAAGGTAGGAGTTGAAGTACTCATTGTTCTGATTTATGTAGATGACATATTGTTCGGATCGATGGAGAAAAGCTTATGTAATGAATTTTTAAAAATAATGAGCGACGAGTTTGAAATGAGTATGATGGGAGAACTTAGTTACTTCCTTGGATTTAGTGTAAAACAAACGGAAGGTGGAACGTTTCTTAGCCAGTCTAAGTACATCAACGATATTTTGAAAAAATATGAAATGGACAATGCTAAGGCTATGAATAAACCCATTAGCTCTAACATTCAATTGGATAAAGATCCCAGTGGGAAGTCTGTAGATCAAAAGAGGTATAGGGGAATAATTGGATCGCTTCTCTATCTGACTGCCAGTAGATCAGACAAAATGTTTAATGTGTGTCTCTGTGCCCATTTTCAAGCTGACCCGAAAGAATCTCACATGACTGTTGTCAAAAGGATTCTTAGATATCTACTAAGCACCCCGGACTTAGGAATTTGGTATCCTAGACACAGCACTTCTTTGAAATCTTAGGATACTCAGATTCAGACTTTGTAGGATGTAGGGTAGATAGAAAAAGCACTTCTGGCACTTATCAATTCATTGGACAATCATTAGTTTCATGGTCCAGTAGGAAACAAAATTCAGTAGCCCTATCCACAGCTGAAGCAGAATATATAGCGGTAGGTAGCTGTGTTGCACAAGTTTTGTGGTTAAAACAACAGCTTGTAGATCTAGGACTACCTGTAGGAACCATTCCGATCATGTGTGACAACACTAGTGCTATTTGCATATCCAAAAATCCAATTCAACATTCACGAACCAAACATATAGACATTAGACATCATTTCATTAGAGATCATGTAGCCAAAGGAGATATTGAACTGCACTACGTTGCTACTGAAGATCAATTAGCTGACATTTTCACAAAATCATTAGGTTATGACACATTTAGCACTTTAAGAACAAAATTAGGTGTCATAGACATTCAAGCCTAAAGTAAAACCAAAAAAAAAAAAAGTGTTTGTGGTTGTTATGACTTGTTTTGTTAAAATAAAAAATAAAAACAAATTTGAAAAAATTGGATTCCTGATCCTCTTCTCATGCTGCTCACAAACTTTGATATTCTCTGACAATCGTACTGTACGATACACTATCGTACTATACGATAAGGTTCAAATCACTCCAATCTCAGCCGTCCATTCCCATTCACGGTCCAGATCTTTTATTTCATATACCTATCGTACTGTACGATTCACCACTCGTACCGCACGATACTAATTATTGGTCATCGTACTGTATGACATACCAATCGTACTGCACGATCCACATGTCAAACGGATTAGAACGAATTTAAATCGGCCGGTACGAACATTATTGCCTATCGTACTGTACGAACATATGTTCGTACTATACGAACACTTTTGTCAAAAGTCGTTCAGACGACTCCTTGGGACGAACGCCTCACACTCACGTTCGTACAGTACGATACTGATCGTACTGTACGATTTGACTCACTTTTCTGAACAGTCATCCAGACGACATTATTGCGCATATCGTACTGTACCATACTCAATCGTACTGTACGATATCTCTCAAATTCTATAAAAAGGGAGGGATTCTTTGCCTATTCTCCTCACTCTCAATCAATCTGAATTTTCTCCTTTCTCCAATCTTTTCTTCCACCATGTCTGGGTCTCGTAAGCGCGGTCGAATGATCGTCGGGAGCACTTCCTCCTCTCGGCGTTTCGATGATCGTTTTCTCTCCGCTGTGGACAAGAAAGCGTATATTAAAATTAAGGAGGCCAAGTTCACTCCATCCCGCATGCTAAATCAAGCCGCCCTAAATTTCGAGGTGATGAATCTGTTCGCATCCACTAGCCTTCAATTCTTTCTGACTCTTGCATTTTCTTTTCACTCCGAACTTCTGTTTGAGTTTTTTGCCAATATCCGAGTCGACCTCGAAAACACTACTTTCACGTCTTATATCTGTAAACAGAATGTCATTATCACCGTCAACGACATTGCTGCGCACATCGGGCTGTCCACTGCCGGCCCTCGTCCCCAATCCATGATCTCCCACGATTATGATTGGACATCAGTAAATATGACCCTTAGAGGTGTCCCCTCCAATCAACACCTACCCCTGGTCCAAACTCTAAATCAGAATGCCCGCGTTATCCAGCATGTCCTACGTACATCCATTATACCTAAAGCTGGAGACCGCATCCATATTACTCCACTGCTTTCTGTCGTCACATATCTAATCATGTCTGGCATAAAATTCAATGAAGCCCAAATGATTTTTGACTATATTCATACCTTGTCTGCCTTCCGATATCCCGGTGCCCGCCGCAAACTGAACCTTGCTTTAGGGCATGTCATAGGATACATCCTAGATGCAAAATACCAACTTCATTATCCGCTACCTCCTGATCACCTTCCTATCTTCTACTCGGATGCCTCCTTTCGTATCTTGTTCCATCGGGGGGCCGCTCCGGCCGATCCCGAGTTTGATGACGAAGAGGCTGCTGCTCCTGCTGACGCACCTCCACCACCACCAATCCACCCACCTGGCCTTGCTCCTCCCAACTACCCTCACGACGACATTATTCGACGCCTTGATCGGCTGGAGACTAGGTTGGATGCCCACATTGCTCAGCAACATCTGGAGCATGACACTGATATGAGATGGTTTAGGGAGCGCTTCACATCGATCGATCACCAGTTTGCGTCTCTCCATCAATACCACCAGCTGTTTCCACAGCCTCCGCCACCACCTTCGGATCAGGATCCAAATTTTTGAGATGTTGTAGTTGTTTCTGTTTTCTATTTGTTATCATTGTAGTTGTTTCCTTTTTCTTCCCATTTTGGTGCTGTCAAAAGGGGGAGATATTTCTGTGTGTTCTGTATTCTGTTTTTGCTTACTGTTAAATGCCATTGGTTGTTTATATTTTCAATACATATTTTTTTTCTATCTTGTTGTTCTTTTTATATTATAATAATAATAAAAAAAACTATTTCTTCTCCTTCTATTTAAAAATTAATAAGCTACACTTCTGAGGGGGAGCTAAAGAAGTCAGAACATCTGTCCATCAGAAAATATTATTTGGCACCATAAAAAAGGGGGAGATTATTTAAATCCAGGATCCCGAGCACTTAATTTTGATGGTGATAACTAATACTTACTGAGTCCATATAGACTTCCTTTAAATTATAAATGCTTAATCCTTGTATATGAGCACTAACATTTCAGGTCAGATGCACACTGCTCAAGATTACTAGAGACTCAAACCGGATAGAATAGGATATTGAAAAGTCTATAATTTTTATTTCTTTATTTTTATTTTCTTGAGTCTGCCACAGAAGCATGCATGTGAAAGGAGCAACCATGCACACACCCATGGGGAGAACTGTTTTTTAAATGATTTAAATTTTTTTTAAAAGTAAATCGTACTGTACAATTTTGTATCGTACTATACGATTAATTAAAAATACTCAGGCTAACGGCTGATTTTCGAATGATTAAGTTTACAAACCAATCGTACTGTACGATCCATATCGTACTGTACGATAAGATATAATTGAGAAACCCTACCCGCTAGAATAAGTTTGGTAAGTTTTTGAATTTGATTTTCTGTACTGATCGTACTGTACGATTCGTATCGTACTGCACGATTAATTAATACTTACCAAAATTATCTCCCTAATCAGAAAATAAATGTTGGCTTCTAATTTATATGTCGATCGTACTGTACGATCCTATATCGTACTGTACGACTGACAGAAACGATTTCATTCATCCTAGAGATCATACCAGATGAAACAAAGGTTTTTTGTTCTGTTCATCCTGGACGATATTCATATCGTACAGGACGATATCAAGAAATGAACTAATCATACTGTACGATTAGTGGAGTGCTGGACGATTGCCAAAGATGATTTCCTTCGTCCTAGCGATCGTACCAGACGATCCCAAGAATTTTTGTTCTATTCATCCTGGACGATATTCGTATCGTACAGGACGATATCCTGAAAAACACTAATCGTACTGTACAACTCAAGGAGTGCTGGACGACTGACAGAGACGAATTCTTTTGTCCCGAGGATCATCCCACAGTTCGTCCTGTACGAACAGTATGAATTAACAGTATCATCCTATACGATATACTTATCGTACAGTACGATATGAATAAAATTCGATAACTGTTCATCTGTACTCGTACTGGATGGAGCTGTAATTGAACTGATCGTACTGTACGATTATTAATCGTACTGTACGAACAGAAATGCAAAAGTTGAATCTTTTAGGGTTTTCTGAAGCCTGATATAAAAACAACTTAAAATTTTCTTGAGAGAGTTGTTGATCTATCCTTTTGCTGTGAGAGGCTTGGAGGAAAAAGAAGGGGATTCGGTAGAGAGAAGTTTTTGGAGAGATCTAGGGCTTGAGAGAGGAAGGTGAATGTGAGCTTGAGCGTGAGGGAGAAGTAGTGTGAGGGGATCACATGGTGGCTCCAAGCTAGCTGCATGCTTTGCTCCTCTTGTGGCTTTGGGAAGCTTCAAGAAAGTTCTCGAGGGAAGAGTCACTTCAAGATCAACATCGCCAAGGTACTCTGCCATCTCCAGGAGGGAGAAAAAGGAGAAGGTCCGCTGCCGTCACAAGGAGGGTGACATAGCGTTTGGTATTCCACCGCACCGAGGGAGGTGAAAGTGAGTATTGTAAAGGCTTCTCCGCCTTGCTGTGGGGGCAAAAGGAGAGTCAACTTTTACTAGTGCAAATCCCGGAGTAGAGGACTCCGGGGAGTGGACGTAGGTCAAGTGACCGAACCACTATAAAAATCTCTGGTGTGTTTTTTCCTGTTTACCATACTTTACTTTTCATGCTTTTAATTTGTATGTTGAATTGCTTGGTGAAAAATCATTATTTAAACCTTGTTGTGTAAAATCTAAAATTGAATTATTAATATCATCATTTTGAACGTTGTATTTGCTTCTGCACATTATTCGTTAAGTTATATTTTGAAAATATAAAAAAATTAGAACTCTTGTGTAGGTTAAATTTTTAAAATTCCAATTCACCCCCCCTCTTGGCGCATCTTGTACTTTCACATCATACGATCTTCTAGTGCATATTCCTACCCCATCACATAATCTCTTAATTATGATCCTATATGATGGGCATATTCCTACCCAATCATATGATCTCCTAGTTTCAATCCTCTGTGATAAGCCTATTACCACCACTTCGTATGATCTCCCAGTTTTATTACTCTATGATGGGCATATTTTTGCCCCATCATGCGATCTCCCAATTTTGATCCTTTATGATGGGTATACTCCTACCCCATCATACAATCTCCCAATTTTGATCCACTGAGAAGGGCATATTCCTACCCCATCATATGATCTTTTAGTGCCGATCGTCCATGATGGGCATATTCCTACCCTATCAAAAAATCTCCTAATTTTGATTCTCTTTGATGGTCTTATTCCTACCCCATCATATGATCTCCTAGTTTTGATCCTTTGTGATGGGCTTAGTTCAACCCCATCATATGAACTCCTAGTTTTGATCCTCTATAATGTGCATATTTCTACCAGTTATACGATCTCCTATTTTTGTTCCTCTTTGATGGGCATATTCTTACCCCATCAAACCATCTCCCAGTTTTGATCCTCTCTGATGGGTATATTCCTACCCCATTATATGATCTCTTAGTTTTGATCTTCAATGATGGGCATATTCCTGACACTTAATACGATCTTCATGTTTCGATCCTCTATAATGGGCATATTCCTACCCCATCATATGATCTACCAGTTTTTATCCTCAATGATGGGCATATTCATACCCCATCATAAGATCTCCAAGTTTTGATCCTCTATAATCGGCATATTCCCACCCCATCATATGATCTCTTAGCTTTGATCCCCTGTGATGGGCATATTCAGACCCCGTTATGTTATCTACCATTTTTGTTCCCCTGTGATGGGCATTTTCGAACCCCATCATATAATCTCCCAATTATGATTCTCTGATATGTGCATATCCTTACCCCATCATATGATCTCCTTGTTTTGATCCTATGTGATGGTCAGTTTCCTACCCCATCATAAAATCTCCCAATTTTGATTCTCTATGATGGGCATATTCCTACCCCATCAAATGATCTTCAAGTTTTAATCCTTTGTGATAGTCAAATTCCTACACCATCATATGATCTTCCAATTTTGATCCTCTATGATGGGCATATTTCTTCCCCATCGTAGGATCTCTAAATTTTATTCCTCTATAATGGGCATATTCCAACCACATCTTAAGATCTCCAAGTCTTGATCCTCTGTGATGGGCATATTTCCACCCCATCATACAATCTCCCAATTTTGATCCTTTATAATTGTCATATTCCTACCCCATCATAATTCTACTAGTTTTGATGCCCTGTGATGGGCATATTTCAACCCTATCATACAATCTCCTAGTTTGATCCTCTTGAAAGTTCGATAGGGATGTTAAGCCCTAATGAACTAGTCCCGAGGCTAACCAAGAGGGGGGGTGAATTGGTTATTTAAAAATTTGAGAGCAACAATGAAAATCTTTTCTATGATTTGCAGCGGAAACAAATAAAATAATCGAACGAAAAGATCAAACATAATTTCACCCAAGCAGTTAATCACAAAAAAACAAAAGTGCAAAAAGTAATCAGAATGAACACACCGGATTATATAGTGGTTCGGTCAACTTGACTATGTCTACTCCCCGGAGCCTCCCCTCCGGGTATTGCACTAACTCAAAGTGTCTCTCCTTTTGCTCCCACAGCAAGGTGGAGAAGCCTGTACAAGAACCTCCTTTCCACCGATACGGTGAGGCAGAGAACCCAACCTCCTTTTGTTTCCTCCTGAAGCAGGCAGAGAACCTCGGACTCGTTTCACTTCCTCCTGAAGCGGGCAGAGAACCCCGGATCTTCTTACGAACGATCCTCTCACAAAGAACACCCACCCGACGAAAGACGACGAACGGAGAAGACAACTCTGATCCTTGCTTGGAGCAACCTTCGTGAACCCCTCACGAACTCCCCCTCACAAGATCCTCTCTCTCTCTCCCAAACTCTCTCTCTCTCTAGGGTTTCTCTGGAAAGGAAAGTGGCAAAAGATTTTTCTTGTTGGAAGAAAGATATCTTTTATAGGAGGGCTCAAAATTTTCCCTAAATCTCAACTGGTCGGCCTAGATCATCCAGGATGATCTATGTATCGTCCTATACGGTCAGTTCAAAATCAGCTGTTTCAGCCTGGACAATCTGGCTCTTTTGGATGATCAGTGGAAAAAGTTTTTCTGATCGTCCCGTAGGATTCTACGATCGTCCGGGACGATTAGTGTAAATTCAGGAATATCGTCTATAAAATAGTTCGGGTCATCCAGAGCAAATTGTGCTGGACGACCAAAAAATGACTTAATTGTCCAGGACGTTAAGGGTATCGTCCTGTACGATTAGTTCAAAAAGTTCTCGAATCATCCTGAGCACAGTTCGGGACGTATAACTGAAACACACTAGACGAACATGATTGTTCAGGACGATCCTGCGATGTTGTACTGGATCGTTCAGGATGATACACGTACCGACCAGGATGATCAGACCAAATATCTTAAAATAAAAACTTGCCTAACTTGATCTGGCGGCTGAGAATTTTTAATTTGAGCCTATCGTCCCGGATGATGTTGGGATCGTCCAAGATGATCTGCTTAATCAGACACACTTAACTTGGCCGCCCTAATTAGGGTTTTTATTTTTACATGATCATCCAGGATGATGTGACTATCGTCCAGGACGATATGAACAAAAACTTGAACAGAAAGTCTAATTCACTCAAGCTCTCCCCTGAGTGTGTGTGTGCAAGGTTACTTAGCTAGGGGATCAGTTACATTACAATTGACTCAAGAAAAATAAAATAATACACTTAGACACACTTGGACCTGATCTTGAGTTGGCTTGAGTTGCTCGTGATCTTTTGTGCCTGAAACGGGTTAGCCAAGAAAAACACAATAGAAACATGTTTGTCATCATCAAATCTAGATTTGCAACAATCTCCCCCTTTTTGATGATGGCAAACATTTGTGCAGTAGTTTTAAAAATAAAATAACTAGGAGATCGAATAATAATTTTTTTCAATTTTTATTTGACAACCAAAGCAATACAGGAAACACAACTACAAAAACATAACAGGTACAAAAATTACTACAACTAACTCCCCCTTTTGACATCACAAAAAGGAGGAGGGTAAACAGAAACACTGAAACATCAGTACAAACAGAAAAGAAAACAGCTACAAAACATAATAATAAAATGGAGACGAATCCTGATCCGACGGAGGAGGTGGCTATGGTGGGTTGAAGTAACTATGAATGGCTGTAAAGTGGGCTCCAATCCAGGCAATGTCCTGGTCATGCTGCTGTTGCTGCTGAGCAGCATAGTCAGTGAAGCACTGTAGGTCCTCAGCGTGCCGCTGCTCCTGCGCAGCAATATAGGAGTCGAATCTGGCCTCCCACTGATCAAAGCGTTGTACCAGATGGTCAAAAGAAGAAGTGATGCGAAGGGAAGCAGGTGCATCGGGTGTAGCAGGAACGGGAATAGCCTCTTCCTCTTCCTCCTCAACATCCGGGGCGGGCTCCGGATGTAGTCAGGTGCTGTGTAGGACATGAAATGAATTGTTTGTGAAGAAGGAAGGAGGGACATTTGGAGCTTCTGGATACTGCAGGTCATATTTGGTTTCTAAGGCATAGGAAATGATATGTCCTAAGGCTAGATTTGGACAATGTTGATGTCCCGGATCCCTAATAGTGGTGAGGTGCTCGATGTATCGGATAATAAGGTCAGTGGCATTAAAGTTTTGGTGAGCCAAGATGTAATATGTGGTTAGAGAGAGTAGTGGGGTGATGTGAATTCGATCCCCAGCCTTTGGGATGACTAAGGAACGAAGGACGTGTTGAATGGTCCAGGCATCCTTAAGAAGAGAAGAGCAAGAATTATCATGATAAGGTGCATTCGTGTGTCGAAGAAAGTGATTGGCGATGCTCTGATCATAGTTAGGGTCAGTAATTAGAGTGTGGATTTTTTCGCCCATAATAGAGAGTTGAAGGATGTTATGAAAGTCCTGGTAAGTGAGTTCGACGGGACGTTGATTGACATAGGAGCGGAGAGTGGAATAATCAGTAGAAATGCATAGATTTACGAAAAAAACTTGAAGAAGTTCAATGCTAAAAGCAAAGGCGAGAGTAAGGATAAAAGTGAGGGAGGTGTGTGCGAAAAGATCAAGAACAAGATAAATAAGGGTGCGGGGATTTAGTATTTTTGATTGTGTGATCCCCACCTCACGATAGCGCTCGAAGGTAGCCTGATCGGGTGCATTGGAAAAGTGGGGATCAACATGTCCCCAGGAGGAACTCACACCCTTTTGCCTAGAACATTTATCGCCAGCCATTAGAAACCTCAAGTGAGGGAGAGTGGAAGGAGAAGTGTGGAAAAACTAGAAGAAAATGACTGTTTAAATAGAACTTGGCTGGATCATCCCGTACGATCGCAGGATCGTCTAGGATGATATTGGCATTTATGACGGCCTGGATGATTGGTCAAAAAGGCGGTTCGATCATCCAGGATGATTAGACACAGACGATCGTCCCGAGGAGTCCGGCTGGACGACCGTTGACGAAAAGTATCATCCAGGACGATTAGGTGGATCGTCCCGGACGATGTGCAATAAGTGTGATAGACGGGCCGAATTCGAATCATCCAGCTGCTGACACGTGGATCGTCCAGGACGATGAGGTGGATCATCCAGGACGATGACCAATAATTGGGTCAATCTCAGCCATTTGATCAGATCAAGAGAATATGGATTATATCGTCCAGGATGATGTAGGTATCGTCTAGGACGATCACCAATAATTAGAGTTTCTTAGCAGCGTGATCAGTGTGGGGATGATTTCGAAATGATCGTCCAGGATGAAGAAGATCATCCAGGACGATGTGGGGATCGTCCAGGACGATGTGAAGAAAATAGAAAAAGATGGAGGATGGAGATGACAGATCAGGATCCCAAAAACACAACCAGTAAAATGAAAAAAAAAAACCAAACAAAAATGAATAAAACTCGAAGCGAGAACACATAAAAGCAACATTTTTTTTATGATCAGTCTACTCCAGTAAAGTAGAATTCTTCCTTGATTTTAAATCCAAAAGCCAATAAGAAGATGATTAACAGCGCTGAAATCCAGAAAAGGTTGGAAAAATCGACTTTCATAACTCCCACCTCGGGCACCTTATAGATGCAAATCTCTTTCAAAACAAAAATCCAGTTTAGAAGAAAAGAAATTAGATTCAAAAAGAGATCCTTTCTAGCCTCGTTCCAGAAAAATCTGTGATATAATAGTGTTACAAAGTAATTATTCAGAAATCAGAATTTTCAAACACAAGCTTTTCAAAATATTAAGTGGCGCACGAAATTTTTTAAGACATTTAACGATCTGAAAGGGAAGAAAGCTTGGTTAGGCTCATTTTGTGCCTCTTTTTCAATTTATTTGGCGCTTTACGCATCTTTTCAATTTTGATATACTTTATGTATCTTTTAGTTGGCGACATTTCACGTCTTTTCAGCTTTGGGCTCATTTTGTGCCTCTTTTTCAATTGATTTGGCGCACTGCGCATCTTTTGTAAGCTTTCTTCTTTTCATAATCGTTAAAGAGTCTCAGCTGTGAAATTATCTTCCAGACATAGGAGACGCTCTCCACAATAAAGAAAAGTAATTCACAAAACAAAAGCCATATGTCATATGATAAGTGCAATCACTTGGTTTAGAAAATCATAACAATGAGTCAAGACTTTGAAAATACTATTCATATGAGGTAGATTACTGTAGGAAGATAAAACAAATCTCTATTTCAAAAACTAATATTTTAATTTTGAAGAAGATTTTTATCCAAAAGAAATAATACACCAGTAAAGGAGTTAGAGGAAGAGAAACAATCATCAATGTTTCTTTCCTTTAACAGATCCAGTGGAATCAATCACTACTTACCAGCTTCCAAATAAAAATAAGGTAAAACTCTCAGTCAGAAATTCGGTTTATCAGAAGTAGTGAGTAGTGATCGGACTTTGAAAAGCATAAAACAATAAATAAAAGGGATGAACCAGTGAATAAAAATAGGTAGAAAATCACATTAAAGTAAATACTCAAATTAAACTGACAACAAGGCTAACACAGAAATCAGCAGCAGAAGAAAAAATAAAAATAACTGAAAGTAAATAATCAAATAAAAAAGCTAACTAACAGAAACATAATAAAAATCAAAAAAATCAGAACTCAGCAGTCATCAGAATCAAGCATTTATATCAATCACTCCTAATCTGGTTCTCAAAATGCTGAATGAGTCAAAGGCCAGTGGTTTAGTGAATATGTCAGCCAGCTAATTTTCAGTTGCTACATGATGTAGCTTAATGTCCCCTTTTGTAACATGGTCTCTAATGAAGTGATGCCTTATATCAATGTGTTTGGTCCTAGAATGTTGGATTGGATTCTTAAAGATTTAGATGGCACTAGTATTATCACACAGAATAAAAATTGTGCCCACAGGTAATCCTAAATCTAAGACTTGTTGCTTCAACCAAAGAACTTGAGCCACACAACTCCCTAAGGCAATGTACTCAGCTTCAGCAGTGAAAAGTGCAACTGAGTTCTATTTTCTACTGGATCAGGAGACTAAAGACTATCCTATAAACTGACAAGTTTCAGAAGTGCTCTTTCTATCAAACCTACACCCTGCAAAGTCAGAATCAGAATATCCAATAATCTTAAAATAGGTGCTGTGCCTAGGGTACCAGATTCCTAGGTTTGGGGTCCCTAACAGATATCTAAGAATTCTCTTAATAGCAGTCAGGTGAGACTCTTTGGGATCAGCCTGAAACCTAACACAAAGACAGACCCTAAACATGATATCAGGTCAGCTAGCAGTCAGGTAAAGCAGTGATCCAATTATTCCTCTATACATCTTCTTATCAACTGATTTTCTACTTGAATCCTTATCTAACTGAACAGAGGAGCTCATGGGAGTGTTGATTGGCTTGGTTTAGTCCATTTCATATTTCTTCAAAATGTCTTTAGTGTATTTAGATTGATTGAGAAAGGTTCCATCATCCATTTGCCTTATGCTAAACCCCAAAACGTAGGACAATTCTCCCATCATACTCATCTCAAACTCCTTACTCATTATTTTAGAAAACTCATCACATAAATATTTATCAGAAGATCTAAAAATTATATCATCAACATAGATCTGGACAATGAGTAAGTCATCCTATATTCTCCTCAGAAAAAGGGTGGTGTCTACGCTCCCCTTAACAAACTCTCTTTCTAACAGGAATGTGCTAAGCCTATCATACCAAGCTCTTGGTGCCTGTTTCAATCCTTATAAGGCCTTTTTTAATTTATAAACATGATTTGGATATTGGGAACTCTCAAAACCTGGGGGTTGTTCCACAAAAATATCCTCTTTTATTACCTCATTTAAAAAGGCACTCTAGACATCCATTTGAAACAGCTTAAATCCCTTATAACAGGCAAAGGCTAGTAGCACTCTAATGGCTTCTAATCTAGCTACAGGGGAAAAAGTCTCCTCAAAATCAATCCCTTCAATCTAATTATACCTCTTAGCCACCAATCTCGCCTTATTCCTAACCACCACAACAGAATCATTCATCTTATTCTTAAAGACCCACTTGGTTCCCACAATATTTTGATTTCTAGGTCTTTCTACTAACTCCCAAACATCATTCCTTACAAATTGATTTAATTCTTCATGCATAGCTAAGATCCAAAACTCATCCGAAAGGGCTTGATTGATGTTGGTGGGTTCAGTCATTGAGATAAAGGCAGAGTGGCTTACTTCCTTCCTAAGTCCATGCCTAGTCCTAACACCTTTAGAAGGGTCTCCTAAGATCAGTTCTTTAGGATGACTCGAAGAATATCTCCAATCTCTAGGCAATGTGGTTTGAGGTTCTACTCTTTCCTCCAGATTTGCATTTCCAACCCCTTGGGTAATCTCTTCCACCTCTTCTTCTTCCTCAACTCTATTCACCTTAGGATCAGATTCATCAAACACTACATGAGTTGTCTCTTCCACCACCAAAGTCCTCTTATTGAACACCATAAAGGATTTCTCCACACTAGAATAGCCTAACAACACTCCTTCATCAGATTTGGGGTCATACTTTCCTAAGGATGATTTCCCGTTGTTCAAAATAAAAACCTTACTGCCAAAGAATACTCAGCAAGCATGGCTCTAGCGGCTTCCACTAAGGTCCTGTTCTTCCTTTCAGCTACCCCGTTCTGCTGAGGAGTTCTAGGAGCTAAAAAATGGTGACTAATCCCTTGCTCCTCATAGAAACTTCCAAACTTCACATTTTCAAACTCTCCACCATGATCACAATGAATAGTCAAGATTTCACAACCTAACTTCCTCTGAATCCAAGTAGAGAAGGACTCAGATTTGTGGGATAGAAATTTAATCCAAGTGAACCTCGAGTAGTCATCTACAATCACAAAACCATAGACTCTCCCCCCTAAGATGGCAGTGCTAATGGGTCCAAAGAGATCCATGTGAAGGACTTCTAAAGGTCTAGAGGTGCTAATGTCCTTAACAGAGAGAAAGGAGGACTGGACTTGCTTCCCTAACTGACAGGCTTCAGTCAAGTGGTCCTTAGTGAACCTAAGCTTGGGCACACCTCTAACTAAGTCCTTTTGGGTGACTCTCCTAAGGGTTTTCATACTGGCATGACACAATCTCCTATGTCAAAACCAAGACTCATCAGCACCAATTTTTAAGCAAATTGAATTTTCAGCTTTAATGCAACTTACATCCAGCTTGTAGACATTGTTGATCCTTTGTCCCTGCAAAACAACTTTGTCATTTAAGCTTAAAATGCAGCCATTTGGCAGGAATTTGATGCTGTATCCTTTGTCACAAAGTTGACTTTTGCTTAGCAAGTTGTGTTTTAGTCCATCTACAAGAAAAACATTATCAACCATAAAATTCTTTGAATCACCAATTATACCTGAGCCTACCACCCTCCTGGTGGTGTTATCTCCAAGTGTAACCTTACCTCCAGCCCTGGCCTCCAGCGAAATGAACTGATTTGCATCTCCAGTCATGTGTCTAGAACATCCGCTGTCTAGGTACCATATGCTCTCACATGGTCTTATGTGAGAGCACACCTACAAAATCATCAAACATCAATTTTAGGAACCCAAACAGGTTTGGGTTCCTTCTTATGAAAAGAAGAATGCGATGCATGTGTGCTGTGCTATGAAATAGGCAGTTTGGGCCTCCACACCCAATGTGTACTATGGTGAACAGTGCAGGGGTGGGAGATGTGTCCTAACATGCCACAGGAAAAACATCTAACACCAGGAAAAGGGTTAACTAATCTACGTGAGTGATAGTGCCTCTTCCTAGGTTTATACGAAACATGCTTTGATGATTTTAAATCTGATTCTACAAAATATGGAGGTGCATAAAACTGTGCAAAAGTAGGATGTGTTTGATTCTTCTCAAAAGCACTAATTTTCAATTTTAAAAATTTATTTTCTTTATTTAAACTTGCAATTTCAAATTTTAAAGCACCATTGCTACTCTCCACTTCAGATGCCATAGTATCTAATTCTTTAAAAGCTCTCTCCAAATCAACATGAGTGGTTTTCAATAAATCATGTATAGTAACTAAATCAGAATATTTTTTGTTCAATTCATCAAACTCATCAAGTAAAAAAATGTGATTGTTGTCAAGTGTGGAATGATCTTTAACTACAGAATCATGCTCTTTTTGCAAAGTCAAATAATCCAATTTCAAGCTAGCATGTGTTTTCTTAGGCTTCCTATATGATGCATAAATTTTTTCAGATACTTCAAGTAATTGATCATAAGTAAGCTCACATACCTCTTCTTGGTCTGACTGACCAGGGTGATCATCAGCCATCAGACACAAATTTATTTCCTCCTCTTCAGCTTCAGTCTCAGAGGAGTCGGATGCAGAGTCTGCCCAGAACGCCTTCTGAATCCGCTTCTTATCCTTTCTGAACTTGTGTTTCTCCTCACCCTTCTCCTTGCTTGGGTGAGCTTTAAGTGTAGGATAATCAGCCTTAATGTGTCCAGGCTTCCTGGATTCAAAACATACAGTATCAGATGAACCCTTAAAATTTT
>JAGFBR010000730.1:0-171760 GCA_019925795.1 Dendrobium chrysotoxum
CCTCTATAATATACATATTCCTACCCCATGATACGATCTCCCACTAATGTTCCTCTTTGATTTGTATATTCCTACCCCATCATATAATCTCCCAATTTTGATCCTCTATGATGGCATTATTCCTACCCCATCATATAACCTTCCAGTCTTGATCCTCTATGAATGTAAAAATTTTACCCTACCACACGATCTCCTAAATTTGATCCCCTGTGAGGGAATATACCTACCCCATCATGTGATCTCCTAGTTTTGATCCTCTCTAATGGGCAAATTCCAACCCCATTATATGATCTGCAAATTTAGATCCTCTATAAAGGGAATATTCTTACCCCATCATATGATCTCCCAGTAATATTCCTTTATGATTGGTATATTTTTACTCCATCTAATGATCTCCCAGTTTAGATCCTTAATGATGGGCATATTCCTACCCCATCCTACGGTCTTCTAGTCTTTATCCTCTGTGATGGGAAAATTTATACCACATTACACAATCTCCAAAATTTAATCCTCTATGATGGGCATATTCCTACCCCATCTTGTGATCTCCTAGTTTCTCTCCCCTGTGAAGGGCATATTCCTACCCCATCATATGATCTTCCAGTCTTGATCCTCTGTGATGGGCATATTTCTACCCCATCACATGATCTCCCAGTTTTGATCCTCTATGAGGGAATATTCCTACCCCATCATACGATCTCCTAGTTTTGATTCTCTGTGATGGGCATATTCCTACCCCATCATACGATCTCCCTATTTTGATCCTCTATAATTAGCATATTCCTATCCCATGATATGATCTCCCAGTAATGGTCCTCTATGATGAGTAAATTCCTACCCCAACATATCATCTCCAAGTTTTGATCCTCTATGATGGCCATATTCCAACTCCATCATATGATGTTCCAGTTTTGATCCTCTATGATTGGCAAATTTCCACCCCATCACATAATCTCCCAATTTTGATCCTCTATAATGGGCATATTCCTACCCGATCATTCGATCTCCTAGTTTCAACCCTCTATGATGGGTATATTCTAACCCCATCATAATATCTCCTAATTTTGAACCCTATGATGGGTATAGTCCTTCCCCATTATATGATCATCCATTCTTAATCCTCTAGGATGAGCATATCCGTAACCAATCACACGATCTCAATGTTGTAATTTTTTGTGACGGGCCAATACCTACCCCATCACACGATATCCTAGTTTGGATCCTTAGTAATGTGTATATTCCTACCTCATTATATAATCTCGTAGTTTTGAACCTCTACGCCATCAATGATCTTCCAGGCTATGATGGGCATATTTCAGCCCAACCACATGATCTCCTAGTTTTGCTCCTCTGTGATGGATATATTCCTTTCCCATCATACAGACTCCTAATTTTTATCCTCTGTGATGGGCATATTCCTACCCCGTCATACGATCTCGTACTTTCGATCCACTATGATGGGCATATTCCTATCCCATCATACGATCTCCTAGTTTTGATCATTTGTGATTGGTCCATTCCTTCCCAATCATATGATCTCCTAGTTTCAATCCTCTTAGGATGGGCATTTTCCTACCCCATTATATGATCTCCCTGTTTTGATCCTCTATGATGGGCATATTCCTACCCCATTATATGATCTCCAAGTTTTAATCCTGAGTAATGGGAATATTCTTACCCCTTCATAAGATCTTTGAGTTTCAATCCTTTATGTTGGGCATATTTGTATCCTATCATATGATCTGTCAGTTTCAATCCTTAGTGATGGTTATATTCCTACACCACCTTATCATCTCTCAATTTTGATCCTCTATGATGGGCATATTCCAAGCCCATCATACGATCTCCTAGCTTTGATCCTCTATGATTAGTATATTCCTTCCCCATCTTACGATCTCCCAGTTTTGACCCTCTATGATGTGCACATTCCTACCCTATCGTATGATCTTACAATCTTAATCCTCTATAACTGGTATATTCCTACCCCATCACATGATCTCCAAGTTTTGATTTTCTATGATGGGCAAATTACTACCCCAACCTACGACCTCCTAGTTTTGGTCCTCAGTGATGGGCATATTCCTACCCCATCAAATGATCTCCCAATTTTAATCCTCTATGATGGGAGTATTCCTACCCCATCATATAATTATCTATTATGTGATGTGCATTTTTCTACCCCCATCACACAATCTCCTAGTTTTGATCCTTTGTGATGGGCATATTTCTACCCCATCATACGATCTTCTAGTTTTGATCCTCTGTGATGGGCATATTCCTACCCCATCATATAATCTCCTAGTTTCGATCCTCTTTGATGGGCATATTCTTACCCCATCATATGATCTCCTAGTTCTGATCCTTTGTGATGGGCTTAATTTAACAAATCTTAGGAACTCCTAGTTTCAATCCTCTATGATTTTCGTATTTTTACCCCATTATATTATCTACCATTTTTGTTCGTCTGTGCTGGGCATATTCCTGCCCATCATACAATCTGCCAGTTTCAATCCTCTATGATGGGTACATTCCTACCCCATTATATCATCTCCTAGTTTTAATCCTCAGTAATGAGCATATTCCTACCCCTTCATATGATCTTCAAATTTAGATCCTCTAGCATGGGCAAATTCCTACCCTATCATGTGATTTATAAGATTCGATCCTTTGTGAAGGGCATATTTCTACCCAATCTTATGGTATCTCAGTTTTGATCCTCTATGATGGGCATATTCCTACCCGATCATAAGATCTCCTAGTTTTTATCCTCTATTATGGGCATATTCCGAACACATCATATGGTCTCCTAGTTTTGATCCTCTATAATGGGCAAATTCCTACCCCATCATATGATCTTCGAGTCTTTATCCTCAATGATGAGTATATTTCTACCCCATTATACGATCTCCCAATTTTGATCCTCTTTGATGGGCATGTTTTGACCTAATCATATAATCTCCCAATTTTGATACTCTGTGATGGGCATATTTTTACTCAATCATACGATCTCCTAGTTTGATCCTCTATGTTGGGCACATTTATACCCCATCAGATGATCTCCCAGTTTCAATCCTTTATGATGGGTATATTCCTACCCCATCATACGATCTCCTAGATTCAATCCTCAGTGATCGGCATATTCCTTCCCCATCATATGATCTCCTATTTTCAATCCTCTGAGATGGGAAAATTCCTACCCCATTATACGATCTCCCATTTTTGTTTCATTATCATGGGTATATTCCTACCCAATCATACAATCTCCTAGTTTTGATCCTCAGTTATGGGAATATTCCTACCCCTTCATATGATCTTCTAGTTTCGATCCTCTATGATGATCATATTCCTACCCCATCATGTGATATGCCAAATTCTATCCTTTGTGGTCGGCATATTCCTACCCGATCTTATGAACTCCCAATTTCTATCCTTTATGATGGATATATTCCTACCACATCATACGATCTTCTAGTTTTGATTATCTAAGATGGTCATATTTCTACCCCATGAAATGACCTACTAGTTTCGACCCTTTATGATTGGCATATTCCTACCCCATTATATGATTTTCCAATTTTCTTCCTCGGTGATGGACATATTCCTACCCCATCATACGATCTCTTAATTTCTCTCCACTGTGATCGACATGTACCTACCACATCATATGATCTTCCAATCTTAATCCTTTATGATGGGCATATTCTTTCCCCACCATATGATCTCTCAGTTTATATCCTCTATAATGGGCTAATTGCTTTCCCATCAAATGATCTCCAAGTAATAATCCTCTTTGATTGGTATATTCCAACCCCACCATATGATCTCCCAATTTTGATCCTCTGTGATGGGCATATTCCTACCCCATCATATGAACTTCCAGTCTTCATCCTCTACGATGGGAAAACTTCTACCCCGTCACATGATCTCCTAGTTTTGATCCTCTGTGATTGGCAAATACCTACCCCACCATACAATCCTCAAGTTTTGATCCTCTGTAATGGGCATATTCCTACCCAATATATGATCTTCCAATTTTATTCCTCTGTGATGAGTATATTCCTACCCCATCATACAAATTCCTAGTTTTGATCCTCTCTGATCGGCATATTCCAACCCCATCATATTGTCTTTTAGTCTTGATCCTCTGTGATGGGAAAATTTGTACCCCATCACATGCTCTCTCAATTTTAATCCTCTGTGACGGGCAAATTCCTACTCATTCATATGATCTCCTAGTTCTGATCCTCTGTGATGGGCATGTTCCTACCCCATCATATGATCTCCAAGTTTTGATCCTCTATAATGGCATATTCCTACCCCATCAAACTATCCCTTAATTTTGATCCTGTCTGATGGCCTTATTCCTACCCCATCAAATGATCTCCTAATTTTGATCCTCTATGATAGGCATATTCCTACCCCATTATATAATCTCCTAGTTTTAATCCTCAGCGGTGGGCTTATTCCTACCCCATTATATGATCTCCCATTCATATTCCTCTATCATGGGCAAATTCATACCCCTTTATATGATCTTCCTATTTTGATCCTTTATGATGGGTATATTCCTACCCCATCCTGTGATATACCAGATTCGATCCTTTATGATGGGCATATTCCTACCCCATCTTATGATCTCCAAGTTTTGATCCTCTACGAAGGACATATTCCTACCCCATCATATGATCTCCTAGTTTTGATCCTCTATGATGAGCATATTCCTCCCCCATCAAATGACCTCCTAGTTTTGATCCTCTATAATGGGCATATTCCTACCCCATTATATGATCTCCTAGTTTTGTTCCCTTATGAAGGGCATATTCTAACCCCATCAAATGATCTCCTAATTTCTCTCCTCTATGATGGGCATATTCCTACCCCATCATATAAACTTCTAGTCTTGATCCTCTATGATAGCCATATTTTTTCCTCATCACATGATCTCCCAGTTTTCATCCTCTATGATGGCCATATACCTACTCCATCATACGACCTCCAAGTTTTGATCCCCTATGATGGGCATATTCCTACCCCATCACACGTTCTCCTAGTTTTGATCCTCTATGATGGGCTTACTCCTACCCCACATATGATCTCCCAGTTTTGATCCTCTATTATAAGCATATTCCTACCCCATTATACGATCTCCTAGTTTTGATCCTCAGCGGTGGGCATATTCCTACCCCATTATACGATCTCCTCTTTTTGGTCCTCTATAATCGGCATATTCCTACCGCTTCATGTGATCTTCAAGTTTTGATCCTTTATGATGGCATATCCGTACCCCATCTTGAGATATGTCAGATTTGATCCTTTGTGATGGGCATATTCTTACCCCATCTTATGATCTTCCAGTTTTGATCCTCAATGATGGGCATATTCTAACCCCATCGTACGAACGCTTAGTTTTGATCCTTTATGATGGGCATATTCCTACCCCATCAAATGACCTCCTAGTTTTAATCATCCGTGATGGGCATATTCCTGCCCCATCATATGATCTCCAAGTTTTGTTCCCCTGTGAGGGCATATTCTTACCCCATCATATGTTCTCCTTGTTTCTCTCCTTTGTGATGGGCATATTTCTACCTGATCATTTAGTCCTCCAGTCTTGATCCTCTATGATGGGTATATTCCTACTCCATTATATGATATCCCAATTTTGATCCTCTATAATATACATATTCCTACCCCATCATACGATCTTCTAGTAATGTTCCTCTTTGAATGGTATATTCCTACCCCATCATATAATCTCCCAATTTTGATCCTCTATGATGGCCGTATTCCGTCCCCATCATATGACCTTCCGGTCTTGATCCTCTATGAATGTAAAAATTTTACCCTACCACACGATCTCCCAAATTTGATCCCCTTTGAGGGAATATACCTACCCCATCATATGATCTCCTAGTTTTGATCCTCTCTAATGGGCAAATTCCAACCCCATTATATGATCTCCAAATTTAGATCCTCTATAATGCGAATATTCTTACCCCATTATATTATCTCCCAGAAATATTCCTCTATGATTTGTATATTTTTACTCTATCTAATGATCTCCCAGTTTAGATCCTTAATGATGGGCATATTCCTACCCCATCCTACTGTCTTCTAGTCTTTATCCTCTGTGATGGGAAAATTTATACCACATTACACGATCTCCAAAATTTAATACTATATGATGGGCATATTCCTACCCCATCTTATGATCTCCTGGTTTCTCTCTCCTGTGAAGGGCATATTCCTACCCCATCATATGATCTTCCAGTCTTGATCCTCTGTGATGGGCATATTTCTACCCCATCACATGATCTCCCAGTTTTGATCCTCTATGAGGGAAAATTCCTACCCCATCATATGATCTCCTAGTTTTGATTCTCTGTGATGGGCATATTCCTACCCCATCTTACGATCTCCCTATTTTGATCCTCTATAATTAGCATATTCTTATCCCATCATATGATCTCCCAGTAATATTCCTCTATGATGGGTAAATTCCTACCCCAACATATCATCTCCAATTTTTGATCCTCTACGATGGCCATATTCCTACTCCATCATATGATCTTCCAGTTTTGATCCTCTATGATTGGCAAATTTCTACCCCATCACATAATCTCCCAATTTTGATCCTCTATAATGGGCATATTCCTACCCAATCATTCGATCTCCTAGTTTCAACCCTCTATGATGGGTATATTCTTACCCCATAACAATATCTCCTTATTTTGATCCCTATGATGGATATAGTCCTTCCCCATCATATGATTTTCCATTCCTAATCCTCTAGGATGGGCATATCCGTACCCAATCACATGATCTCAATGTTTTAATTTTCTGTGATGGGCCAATACCTACCCCATCACACGATATCCTAGTTTTGATCCTTAGTGATGGGCATATTCCTACCTCATTATATAATCTCCCAGTTTTGAACCTCTACGCCATCAATGATCTTCCAGGCTATGATGGGCATATTTCAGCCCAACCACATGATCTCCTAGTTTTACGCCTCTGTGATGGATATATTCCTTTCCCATCATACGATCTCCTAATTTTCATCCTCTGTGATGGGCATATTCCTACCCCGTCATACGATCTCGTAGTTTCGATCCACTATGATGGGCATATTCCTACCCCATCATACGATTTCCTAGTTTTGATCATTTTTGATTGGTCCATTCCTTCCGAATCATATGATCTCCTACTTTCAATCCTCTTAGGATGGGCATTTTCCTACCCCATTGAATGATCTCCCATTTTTGTTCTTCTATGATGGCCATATTCCTACCCCATTATACGACCTACAGTTTCGATCATCTATGATGGCCATATTTTTACCCCATCATATGATCTAACAGTTTCAATCTTTTGTGATGAGCATATTCCTACCCCATTAAATAATCTCATAGTTTTGGTCCTTTGTGATGGGCATATTCCTACCCTATCATATAATCTCCTAGTTTTGATCCTTCATAATGGGATGTTTCCTACTCTAACATATGATCTCCTAATTTTGATCCTTAGTGATGGGCATATTCCCACCCCATTATATCATCTTCCAATTTTGTTCCTCTATGATCGGCATGTTGCTACCCCATATTATGATCTCTTAGTTTTGATCCTCTATAATGGGCATATTCCTACCCCATCATACGATCTCCTAATTTTAATCCTGAGTAATGGGAATATTCTTACCCCTTCATAAGATCTTCAAGTTTTGATCCTTTATGTTGGGTATATTCATACCCCATCATATGATCTGCCAGTTTTATTCCTTAGTGATGGTCATATTCTTACCCCACCCTATCATCTCTCAATTTTGATCCTCTATGACGGGCATATTCCTACCCCATCATACGATCTCCCAGTTTTGATCCTCTATTATAAGTATATTTTTTCCCCATCATACGATCTTCCAGTTTTAAGCCTCTATGATGGGCACATTCCTTCGCTATCATATGATCTTCCAATCTTAATCCTCTATAATAGGTATATTCCTACCCCATCACATGATCTCGAAGTTTTGATTTTCTATGATGGGCAAATTACTACCCCAGCTTACGACCTCCTAATTTTGGTCCTCTGATGGGCATATTCCTACCCCATCAAATAATATCTTAATTTTGATCCTCTGTGATGGGCGTATTCCTACCCCATGATACAATCTTCCAGTCTATGTTGGGCATATTTCTACCCCCATCACACAATCTCTTAGGTTTGATCCTTTATGATGGGCATATTTCTACCCCATCATATGATCTTCTAGTTTTGATCGTCTGTGATGGGCATATTCTACCAAATCTTAGGATCTCCTAGTTTCAATCCTCTATGATTATCATATTCCTACCTCATTGTTCGATCTCTAATTTTTGTTCCTCTGTGATGGGCATATTGCTACCCGTCATATAATCTGCCAATTTCGATCCTCTGTGATGGGTATGTTCCTACACCATTATATGATCTCCTAGTTTTAATCCTCAGTGATGGGCATATTCATACCCCTTCATATGATCTTCAAATTTTGATCCTCTAGCATGGGCATATTCTGAATCTATCATGTGATTTGCAAGATTCAATCCTTTGTGAAGGGCATGTTCCTACCCCATCTTATGGTCTCCCAGTTTTGATCCTCTATGATGGGCATATTCCTACCCCATCATAAGATTCCTAGTTTTGATCCTCTATAATGGAAATATTCCAAACCCATCATATGGTCTCCTAGTTTTGATCCTCTATGATGGGAAAATTCCTACCCCATCATATGATCTTTGAGTCATGATCCTCAATGCTGAGCATATTTCTACCCCATCATACGATCTCACAGTTTTGATCATCTGTGATGGGTATATTTCGACCTAATCATCTAATCTCCCAATTTTGATACTCTATGATGGGCATATTTTTCCTCCATCATATGATCTCCTAGTTCTGATCCACTATGATGGGTATAGCTCTGCCCCATCAAATGATCTCCCAGTTTCAATCCTTTTTGACAGAGATATTTCTACCCCATCATATGATCTTCTATATTCAATCCTCAGTGATTGGCATATTCGTACCCCTTCATTCAATCTTCTAGTTTTAATCCTTTGTAATGGGCTTATTCCTACCCCATCATTTGATTTCCTAATTTAAATCCTCTGTGATAGGCATATTCCAACTACATCAAATGATCTCCCAATCTTGATCCTCTTTGATTGTCATATTCCTGCCAAATCATATGATCTGCCAGTTTCTATCCTCAGTGAAGGTCATATTCCTACCCTATCTTATGATCTCCCAGTTTTGATCCTCTGTGATGGGCATATACCTACTCTATCATACAATCTCACAATTTAAATCTACTATGATTGGTATTCCTTACCAATCATACGATCTCCAAGTTTTGACCTTCTATGATGGGTATATTCCTACACCATAATATGATCTTCCAGTCTTAATCCTCTATGATGGGAATATTCCTACCTTATCACATGATCTCCAAGTTTTAATTTTCTATGATGGGCATATTCCTACCCAATCATTCGATCTCCTAGTTTCAATCCTCAGTGGTGGGTATATTCCAACACTATCAAACGATGTCTCAACTTCGATCCTCTGTGATGGGCATATTCCTATCCCACTATATGATTTTCCAATATGTGATGGGCATATTCCTACCCCATCATATGATCTCCTAATTTTGATCCTTTGGGATGGGCTTATACTTACACAATCATATGATCTCCTAGTTTTGATACTCTATGATGGGCTTATTCCTATCCCATTAAACAGTCTCCCATTTTTGTTCCTCTATGATGGGCATATTCCTGCCCCATCATTCAATCTCCCAGTTTCGATCCTCAATGATGGGTATATTCCTACCCCATCATACGAGCTCCTTGTTTCGATCCTCAGTGATGGGCATATTCCTACCCCTTTCATTTGATCTTCTAGTTTTGATCCTCTGTGATGGACACATTCCGACTCCATCAGGTGATCTACCAGATTCGATCCTCTGTGATGGGCATATTTCTACCACATCTTATGATCTCCCAGTTTTGATCCTCTGTGATGGGTATATTCCTACCCCATTATAGGATCTCATAGTTTTTATCACCTCTGATGGGCATATTCATACTCTATCATATTATCTCCTAGTTTTGATCCTCTGTCATGGGCATATTCCTACCTGATTATATGATATCCCATTTTTGTTCCTTTGTGATCGGCATATTCCTACCGTTTCATAGGATCTCCTAGTTTTGATCCTCTGTGATGGGCATATTCCTACCCCATCATATGATCTTCCACTCAGTGATGAGCATATTTCTACCCCCTCACATGATCTCCTAGTTTTGATCCTTTATGATGGGCATATTCCTACCCCATCGTATGATCTCCTAGGTTTGATTCTCTGTGATGGGTATATTCCTACAACATCATATAATCTCCCAGTTTTGATCCTCTGTGATGGGCATATTCCTACCCCATCATACAATCTTCCAGTTTTGATCCTCTGTGATGGGTACAATTCTACCCCATCATATGATCTCCTAGTTTTGATCCTTTGTGATGGGCTTATTGCTACCAAATCATAGGATCTCCTAGTTTTAGTTGAAAGTTCGAAAGGGATGTTAAGCCCTAGTGAACTAGTCCTGAGGCTAACCAAGAGGGGGGTGAATTGGATATTTGAAACAAAACAAAAATCTTTTTATAACGTGCAGCGGAAACGAATTAAAACAACGATAAAAAGATCAATCACAGATATCACCCAAGAAGATAATCGCAATAAAATAAAGTGCGGAAAATAATAAGAAAGAACACACCAGATTTATAGTGGTTCGGTCCAACCTGACCTACGTCCACTCCTTGGAGGCACCCTCCAAGTATTTCACTAAACCAAATAGTGTCTCTCCTTCAGCCCCCACAGCTAGGCGGAGAAGCCCTTACAAGATCACTTCCACCTTCCCCGGTGCGGCGGAGTAGCCGGGTCCTCTGACACCAAAGAGATCTTCTTCTTCCCAAAACCTCCCTCGAGACGACCCTTGAATCCGATGGTACTTAGGTGCAAGCTTGCCGGAGCAACCGTGTGAACCCCCTCACACTCCCTTGAGAATCCCCCTTCCCAGGCTCTTCTCCCTCTCAAACTCCACCCTTTCCTCTCTCCCTTTCAAGCTCTCTCTTCAAGTTTTCTTCAAAAGAACGCAGCCTTAATTGCTGCCAAAGACACCTATCAAGTGCCTTGAGAAAGCTTAAATAAAGAGCTCCAAAACTCTTCCAAATTAGTTCTGGCGGCAAAGATCATCCTAGACGATCGCCGGATCGTCCAGGACGATGTGCTCCAAAAGACGGCTTCAGAAAACCCTAAAAACTCAATTCTGCCGCCAAAGATCGTCCCGGACAATCACAGGATTGTCCTGGACGATGTGCAGAATTTGACCTGATAGTCCCGTACGATCCAGGGATAGTACAGGACGATCAGTACAAATTTTGCACAAATCATCCCGTACGATATATAGATCGTCCAGGATGATTAGAACAAACTTTAACTCTTAAATCCTTGCTTAAATTATCATGGCGGCTAGGGTTTTGAGATCATGTTGGATCGTCCAGGATGATTAGTTCAATGAACAGATTGGCCTGGATGATTAGACATCGTCCAGTACGATTTGTTCAAAAGTTGAACTACTGGTTTTGACAGGATCTCACTCCCCCTGAGTATGTGTACACATAGTCACAAATAAGCATAGACCCTTACAGGACTTGACTCAAAAAATTAAAAAGTACATCAATGAGAAATACAACAAAGCCTATTCTACTCATTCTTGAGTCTTGAATCTTTCTTGGATTGATGAATATTATTCCTGAAATGTTAGTACACACAAATAAATATATATTCCAAATACTAGGAGATGAACCATAATATTTGTTATCATCAAAATAAGAACTCGTGAGCCCGAGTTGCAACAATCTTCCCCTTTTTGATGATGGCAAATATTTCTGGTTGAATTTGTAAAATGATATTTTCTCCTAATCTCCCCCTCACTAAGAAAAAGTATTTTAAAAAACAGGGAGAAATACTTTCTTCTCTTTATTTTTTTTTTAATTTTTAAAATAACTATAACAACAATATGATGTAAAACAAACAACACAAAAACAAAAAACACAAATACAACTGTAACAACAGTACATTCTCCCCCTTTGACATTATCAAAAATAGGAGGTGCAACAATTTGAAAAGTCACCTCTTGAGGTTCTCCAAAACTTAGTAAGACATAAATTGACTTCTTTGAACCCAGAATGGTTAGAGAATCAAAAAATGTAAATCCAAACTCATGTTTTAAAAAGGCGAAAAAACTTTTTAAGCCTATATCTAAATCAAGGAAGAAATTAGATAAGGAAATAAAAATCTTTCAAAACTCCTTTCATGAAATACATCTAATAGAAAATTAATGCAAAGCAATGAATCAAAAAATTTTGATTTTCAAACTCAAGTAACGAATCTATCAAAAAGTCATAAGAGTTTTCTAAACTTTAGAGATTTACAAGAATGGAAGCGGCTTTTATGGGCTAATTTTGTGCCTCTTTTTCAATTTATTTGGCACTTTGCGTATCTTTTGATTTTTGATACACTTTATGTATTCAATTTGGCAATTTCGCATCTTTTCAGCTTTGGGCTCATTTTGTGCCTCTTTTCAATTTGTTTGGCACACTGCGCATCTTTTGATTTTTATAAATTGCCTCCTTTCTAAATCTTTAAAATCAGCAAACCTTATTCTTATGATAAAGATGAACAACCTGAATAAGATAATCTTGAAGTTGGTTCAATAATTTGCAAAAGATTCCTATGAGATAGACAAAATGTTGGGAGATGAAAAAAGTTTTAATTTCAAAAACCAATTTATAATCAGAAACAGATTTTGAATCAAAAGTAAGATAGCCTTATTCAAAGAAATGAGATAGAGCGACAAAATCATGAGTTTCCTTCCTTTACTTGATTTCAGAGAAATCAACCACAACTAACATAGCATTTAGAAAATACATGAGGTAAATTTTCCATTTTTTAGAAAACAAGATCTTAAAAAAATGATTTTTAAAACAAGAGGTGTTATGTGTGTGCTTGATCAGAGAAACAACAAAAGCAACATAAAGAATTTTAAAAGGAAAAACAAAAATAAGAAAACACAAAAAACACAACGAATAAATAATAGTAACAAAAAAATAAAAAAAAACATAAACACACAAAAAGAACATTAATTTACATCAGTTTGCTCCTGATCTGATGATTCAGAAGCTAGATCTGCCCAGGACAACTTTCGTTTTGCATTATCAGCCCTTATTATAATTTGCTTAGCTTTACCCTTTTCCTTTTCAGGAAGGGTTCTTAAGTTCGGGCACTGATTTTTCATATGTCCAGGCTTCCTACATCCAAAATAAATAACATCAGAAGAAAACTTTACATTCTTACCATTTTTACCTTTGTTCCACTTTTAATGTTGATGTTTATGCCTTAGTGAATTTTTCAATTTGTTTGTTGCTGATGCTAACTCTTCATTTTCATCACTTTCTGAGATATTTTTTCCAATGTCTTCAGTTTTCAGCACTATCATTTTATCTGCATCCAAAAGTTTTTAACCCAAACCTTGCTCGTAGGCAATGAGTGAGCCAATCAAATTATCAATAGAATATTCGTTCAAATTTTTTGATTTAGAAATTGCAATGACTTTGGCATCAAATTTAGCAAGTAGAGAACATAGGATTTTATTAACTTTTCCAAAATTTAAAAGTTCTTTTCCTAAAGCATGTAATGATGTCACAATTTGAGAAAACCTAATAAACATGTCTAAGATCATTTCATAAGGTTTCATGCTAAAAAGTTCATAATCATGCATTAACATATTTAGCCTAGATTGCTTGATTTCACAAGTACCTTCATATCTAGTGCATACTTTATCCCAAATTTCTTTGCCAGAAGTGCATGCAGATATTAACATATAATTATCAGAATTCAAAGCACAGAAAAAATAATTCAAACATTTAGCATTCAATTGAGCATTGATCTGATCTGATCTACTCCATTCAGAAAAAGGAATATCAACTTTAATTTCATTTATAATACGTGACGGTACAGAATAACCAACTTGAATCATATGTCACATGCGATAATCAATAGATTGCAAGGAAGTAGACATGCGAATTTTCCAAAAATCAAAAGTAATATTTTCAAAAAATTGTGGCCGGGTGATTGAATAACCTTCCACAATATTACGATTACAAAAATTAGCCATGGATCGAATTCAAAAGTTTTTAAAAACTTGATTTTATGAATCCCGCTCTGATACCACTTGAAAGTTCGAAAGGGATGTTAAGCCCTAGTGAACTAGTCCCGAGGCTAACCAAGAGGGGGGTGAATTGGATATTTGAAACAAAACAAAAATCTTTTTATAACGTGCAATGGAAACGAATTAAAACAACGATAAAAAGATCAATCACAGATATCACCCAAGCAGATAATCTCAATAAAATAAAGTGTGGAAAATAATAAGAAAGAACACACCAGATTTATAGTGGTTCGGTCCAACCTGACCTACGTCCACTCCGTGGAGGCCCTCTAAGTATTGCACTAAACCAAATAGTGTCTCTCCTTCAGCCCCCACAGCTAGGCGGAGAAGCCCTTACAAAATCACTTCCACCTTCCCCGGTGCGGCGGAGTAGCCGGGTCCTCTGACACCAAAGAGATCTTCTTCTTCCAAAAACCTCCCTCGAGATGACCCTTGAATCCGATGGTACTTAGGTGCAAGCTTGTCGGAGCAACCGTGTGAACCCCCTCACACTCCCTTGAGAATCTCCCTTCCCAGGCTCTTCTCCCTCTCAAACTCCACCCTTTCCTCTCTCCCTTTCAAACTCTCTCTTCAAGTTTTCTTCAAAAGAACGCAGCCTCAATTGCTGCCAAAGACACCTATCAAGTGCCTTAAGAAAGCTTAAATAAAGAGGTCCAAAAACTCTTCCAAATTAGTTCTAGCGGCAAAGATCATCCAGGATGATCACCGGATCGTCCAGGACGATGTGCTCCAAAAGACGACTTCAGAAAACCCTAAAAACACAATTCTGCCGCCAAAGATCGTCCCGGACGATCACAAGATCATCCTAGACGATGTGCAGAATTTGACTTGATAGTCCCGTACGATCCTAGGATAGTACAGGACGATCAGTATAAATTTTGCACAAATTGTCCCGTATGATATATAGATCGTCCAGGATGATTAGAACAAATTTTGACTCTTAAATCCTTGCTTAAATTATCATGGCGGCTAGGGTTTTGAGATCATATTGGATCATCCAGGATGATATAAATATCATCCAGGATGATTAGTTCAATGAACAGATCGGCCTGGACGATCAGACATCGTCCAGTACGATTTGTTCAAAAGTTGAACTACTGGTTTTGACAGGATCTCACTCCCCCTGAGTATGTGTACACATAGTCACAAATAAGCATACACCCTTACAAGACTTGACTCAAGAAATTAAAAAGTACATCAATGAGAAATACAACAAAGCCTATTCTACTCATTCTTGAGCCTTGAATCTTTCTTGGATTGATGAATATTGATCCTGAAATGTTAGTACACACAAATAAATATATATTCCAAATACTAGGAGATGAACCATAATATTTGTTATCATCAAAATAAGAACTCGTGAGCCCGAGTTGCAATAATAGTCCTTTGTGAAGGGCATAATCCTACCCCATTATATTATCTCTTTTTTTTATTCCTCTGTGATGGGTATATTCTTACCCATCATTCGATCTCGCAAATTTGATTCCAGATGATGGGTATATTCCTACCCCATCATACGATCTCCTAGTTTCAATCCTCAGTGTTGGCATATTTCTACCCCTTCATATTATCTTCCAGTTTTGATCTTCTCTGATGGGCATATTCCTACCCCTTCGTGCGATCTGCTAGATTCGATCCTTTGTGATTGGCATATTCCTACCCTATCTTACGGTCACCCAATTTTGATCCTATGTGATGGGTTTATTCCAACCCCTTCATAAGATCTCCTAGTTTCGATCGTCTATGATTGGCATATTCCTACCCAATCATATTGTCTCCTTATTTTTATCCTCAGTAATGGGCATATTCCTACCCCATCATATGATCTTCTACTTTTAATCCTCTGTGATGGGCATATTCCTACCCCATCATATGATCTCCTAATTTAAATCCTCTGGTATAGGCATATTCCAACCATATCAAATGATCTCACAATTTTGGTCCTCTTTGATAGTCATATTCCTATACAATCATATGATTTGATAGTTTCAATCCTCAATGATGGTCATATTCCTACCTCGTCTTATGATCTCCTAATTTTTCTCTTCTGTGATGGGCATTTTCCTACCCCATCATATGATCTTCCAACCTCAATCCTTTATTATTGGTATATTCATTCCCCATCGTATAATCTCCTAATTTTGACCCTCTATGATGGGGATATTCCTACCCCATAATATGATCTTCCAATCTTAACGCTCTATGATGGGCATATTCCAACCCCATCACACGATCTCCAAGTTTTGATTTTCTATGATGGGTATATTCCTACCCCATTATACAATCTCCTGCTTTCAATCCTCAGTGATGGGCATATTTTTACCCCATCCTACGATCTCCCAGTCTTGATCCGCTGTGTGGGGTGAATTCCTTCCCCATCATATGATCTTCCAGTCTGTTATGGGAATATTCCTACCCCATTAGATGATCTCCTAGTTTTGATCCACTCTGATGAGCATATTCCTACCACATCATATAATCTCTGAGTTTTGATCCTCTGTGAATGGCAAATTCCTACCACATTATAAGATCTCTTAGTTTGATCCTTTGTGATGGGCTTATTCCTACCCAATAATAGGATCTCCTAGTTTTATTCCTCTGTGAGGGTTATATTCCTACCCCATTATAGATATCCAATTTTTGTTCCTTTGTGATAGGCATATTCCTACCCATCATACAATCTCCTAGTTTCGATCATCTGTGATGAGTATATTCCTACCCCAGCATCCGTTGTCCTAGTTTGGATCCTTAGTGATGGGCATATTCTTACTCCTTCATAAGATCTTCCAGTTCTAATCCTCAGTGACAGGAATATTCCTATCCCTTCATATGATCTTCGAGTATTGATCCTCCATGATGGGCATATTCTAACCCCATCATGTGATCTGCCATATTCGATCCTCTGTGATGGGCATATTCCTACCCCATCTTATGATCTCCCAATTTTGATCCTTTTTGATGGGCATATTCCAAACCCATCATAGGATCTTCTAATTTTGATGTTCTGTAATGGGCATATTCCTACCCCTTCATATGGTCTCCTAATTTAGATCCTCTATTATGGGCATATTCCAGCCCGATCATATGATCACCCAATTTTGATCCTCTATGTTGGGCATATTTCTACCCCATCAAATGACCTTTTAGTTTTGATTCTCTGTTTTGGGTATATTCCTTCCCTATCATACGATCTCATAGTTTTAATCCTGCGTGATGGGCATATTCTTACCCCATCATATGATCTCCAAGTTTTGATCCTTTGTGATGGGTTTATACCTACACTATCATATGATCTCCTAGTTTTGATCCTTTGGGATGGGCTTATTCCTACCCCACTAAATAATCTCCCATTTTGTTCCTTTGTGATGGGCATATTGAAAGTTCGTGAGGGTTGTTAAGCCCTTATGAACTAGTCCCAAGGCTAACCAAGAGGGGGGGGCTGAATTTGATATTTAAAAACTTCTTTAACCAAAAGAAATATCTTTTTATATCTTGCAGCAGAAAAAAATTCAATCAATAATAAAAAGATCAATCACAGATTTCACCCAAGTAGTTAATCGCACTAAAATAAAATGCAAAAAATAATCAGAAAGAACACACCAGATTTATAGTATTTCAGTCTAGCCTTACCTACATCCACTCCTCGGAGGCACCCTATGAGTATTGCACTAAACCTTTAGTGGCTCTCCTTTAGCCCCCATAACTAGACGGAGAAGCCTTTAAAAAATCACTTCCACCTTCCTCGATGTGGTGGAGTAGCCAGGTCCTTTGACACCAAAGAGATCTTCTTCTTCCTAAAACTTCCCTCGAGACAACCCTTAAATTCAATGGTACTTAGGTGCAAGCTTGCAGGAGCAACCGTGTGAACCCCCTCACACTCCCTCAAAAATCCCCCTTCGAAGGCTCTTCTCCCTCTCAAACTCCACCCTTTCCATTCTCCCTTACATGCTCTCTCTTCAAGTTTTTTCCAAAAGAAACGAAGACTACATGGCTGCCAAAGACACTTTTGAAAGTCTTTGACAAGCCTTAATTAAAGGGCATTAAAAATCTTTCCAAATCAATTCTAGTGACAAAGATCATCCAGGATGATCGCAGGATCGTCCTGGACGATGTCCTCATAAAGAGGGCTTCAGAAAACCCTAAAAACTCAATTCTGCCACCAAAAATCATCCAGTATGATCCCAAGATGGTCCAAGATGATGTGCAGAATTTGACATGATAGTCCTGCACGATCTTAGGATAGTCCAGGATAATCAATACAAATTTTAAACAAATCATCCAGTACGATATATAGATTATTCAGGACAATCAGAATATGAAATTATGCATATTTGATTGAATAATCACAGGATTAATTTAGGCAACATTATCATAGAATGCCCAGTACGATTTGGATCATCCTTGACAAATAGACCAAAAATTGAAACTTGATATCTTGCTTGAATTAATATGGCGGCTAGGATTTTGAGATCATATTGGATCGTCCAGGATGATTAGTTTAATGAACATAACATCCTGGATGATCTAAATCGTCTAGTATGATTTGTTCAAAAGTTTAACTTCTGGTTTTGACTAGATCTCACTCCCCTTGAGTGTGTATACATAGTCACAAGTAAGCATACACCCTTACAGGACTTGACTCAAGAAATTAAAATATACATCAATAAAAATTTTAAATATAATCACATCATAGCCTATTCTACCCAATCTTGTGCCTTGAATCTTTATTGGATGGTGCATGCTATTCCTAAAATATTAGTATACACACAAACAAATATACGTTACAAATACTAGGAGATGTGAGTCATAATATTTGTTATAATCAAAAGAAAAACTTGTAAGCCCAAGTCGCAACAATCTCCCTCTTTTTGATGATGGCAAACATTACTAGTTGAATTTGCAAATAAAAAGTATTTTCTTCTAATCTCCCACTCACTAGGAAAACACTTTTAAAAATAGGGAGAGACATAATTTTCTTTTTTTTACTTTTAAAATAAAAAAAATTACACAAATACAATACAAATAAATATCACAAATACAACAATATGTTCTCCCCCTTTGACATTATCAAATAGAAGAAGAGCAATGAAAAATAACATAGAAAAAATAGACTAAAAAATAAAAAACAGTCCCTGATATGGCAAAAAATTTTAGAACAATCAATTTAAAATATCAAATTTTTATTGAAATGAGAAAGTTGCCTCTTGATTTTATTCAAAAACTTTGTAAAGCATGTATTGACCACGCATAACCCAGAAAGATTAGAAATTCAGAAATTGTTAATCCAAACTCAAGTCCTTTAAAAGGCTTAGAAACTTTTTAGGCCAACATCTAAATCTAGGAATAAATTAGATAAGGAAACAAAAATCTTTTCAAAACTCCTTTCATGAGATATATCTAATAGAAGATTAAAACAAAGTAATGAATCATAAATCATGATTTTTAAGCTCAAGTAACAAACTTATCAAAAAGATATATGGGTTTTCTAAACTTTAGATATTTACAAGAAGGGAAGCTAACTTTTTATGAGCTCATTTTGTTCCTCTTTTCATTTTAGCACTCTTTGCGCATCTTTTGATTTTTGATACACTTTGTGTATCTTTTTAATTTGGCAACATTGCACATCTTTTCAGCTTTCGAGTTATTTTGTACCTCTTTTGATTTTTGTAATTTGTCTCATTTCTAAATCTTTAAAATCAACAAACTCTATTCTTATGATAAAGACGAATAACCTGATTAAGATAATCTTTGAACTAGGTTCATAAATTTGCAAAAGTTCCCTATAAGATAGACAAATGTAGGGTGATGAAAAAGATTCAATTTCAAAAACCAATTTATAATATGAAGCATATTTTGAATCAAGAGTGAAATAGCCTTATATAAAGAAATTAGATAGAGAGACAAAATCATGAGTTTCCTTCCTATGCCTTATTTTAGAGAAATCAACCGCAACTTTACATAGAATTTTTAGAAAAATAGAAGGTAAATTTTCCAATTTTAGAAAACATGATCTTTGAAAAATAATTTTGATTTTCTAAATTGTAAATGAAACAAAATGTGATATGTGTGTGCTGATCAATGAAACTATACAAACAACATAGAAACTAATTTTAAAATTTTAAAAGAAAACCAAAAAATAAGAAAAAGAGAAATAAAACATAAAAAATAATAAAAAAGTAAAAACATTGACACAAACACACAAGCAAAACATTAATTTACATCATCTCTCTCCTGGTCTGATGATTCAAAAGCTATGTCTACCCAGGTGATTTTTCGCTTTGTATTATTCGCCCTTATTACAATTTTCTTAGCTTTACCCTTTTCAGGAAGGGTTTTTAAGTTTTGGTACTGATTTTTTATATGTCAAGGTTTCCTACATCCAAAGAAAACGATGTTAGAAGAGAACTTAACATTCTTACCATTTTTACCTTTGTTCCACTTTTGATGTTGATGCTTATTCTTTAACAATCTTTTTAATTTGTTTGTTACTGATGCTAACTCCTTACTTTCATCATCTTCTGATGCTTTCTCTAGTGTCTTCAGTTTTCGGCACTATAGTTTCACCTGCATCCAAAAGTCGTTGGCACAAACTTTGATTGTGGGCAATGAGTGAGTCGATCAGATTATCAATAGTATATTAATTTAAATTTTTAGATTCAAAAATTACAATGTCTTTGGCATCAAATTTATCAAGTAGAGAATGAGGATTTTTTGACTTTTTTAAGTTTAAAAATTCTTTTCCTAATGTATGTAATGATGTCACAATTTGAGTAAACCTAGTATACATGTCCAATATCATCTCATAAGATTTCATGCTAAAAAATTGATAATTAGGCATTAAAATATTTAATCTAGATTGCTTGATTTCATAAGTACCTTCATACGTAGTGCATAATTTATCCCAAATTTTCTTACCAGTAGTGCATGCGGATACTAATATATAATCATTAGAATTCAAAGCACAGAAAAAATTATTCAAATATTTAGCATTCAATTGAGCATTTATTTGTTATGTTCTACTCCATTCAGAAAAAGAAATATCAATTTTAGTTTCATCTATAACACGTGATGGTACAGAATAACTAGTTTGAATCATATGCCCCATTCGAAAATCAATTTATTCCAAGAAAGTAGACATACAAATTTTCCAAAAATCAAAAGTAATATTTCCAAATATCAATATTATGATTTCCAAAATAAGCCATGGATCAAAATTTAAAAGTTTTCCAAAACTTGATTTTATGAATCCTGCTCTGATACCACTTGAAAGTTCGTGAGGGTTGTTAAGCCCTTATAAACTAGTCCCGAGGCTAACCAAGAGGGGAGGTGAATTGGATGTTTAAAAACTTCTTTAACCAAAAGAATTATCTTTTTATATCTTGCAGCGAAAATAAATTAAATCAATAATGAAAAGATCAATCAAAGATTTCACCCAAACAGTTAATGACAGTAAAATAAAATATGAAAAATAATTAGAAAAAACACACCAGATTTATAGTGTTTTGGTCCAACCTAACCAATATCTACTCCCTAGAGGCACCCTCTGAGTATTACACTAAACCTTTAGTGACTCTCCTTTAGCCCCAAAGCTAGGCGAAGAAGCCCTTACAAAATCACTTCCACCTTCCCCGATGTGACGAAGTAGACGGGTCCTTTGACACCAAAGATATCTTCTTCTTCCCAAAACTTCCATCGAGATGACCCTTGAATCTGATGGTACTTAGGTGCAAGCTTGGCAGAGAAACCATGTTAACCCCCTCACACTCCCTCAAAAATCCCCCTTCCAAGGCTCTTCTTCCTGTAAAACTCTACCCTTTCCACTCTCCCTTTCAAGCTCTCTCTTCATGTTTTCCCCAAAAGAAATTAAGACTCAATGGCTGCCAAAGACACTTCTAAAGTCTTTAACAAGCCTTAAATAAAGAGCTTTAACAAACCTTCCAAATCAATTCTAGCAGTAAAGATCGTCCAAGATGATCGCATGATCGTCCAAGATGATATGCTCATAAAGAGGGCTTCAAAAAATTCTAAAAATTCAATTCTACTGCCAAAAATCATCTAGTATAATTGCAGGATTGTCTAGGATGATGTGCAAAATTTGGCCTGATAGTCTTGGATAATCTTAGGATAGTCCGAAATGATCAATACAAATTTTAAATAAATCATCTAATACGATATACAGATCATCCAAGATGATCAAAATATCAAATTCTGCATATTTGATTAAATAATCATAGGATTAATTTAGGAAACATTATCATAGATTATCCAGTTTGATATGGATCATCCTGGATGAATAGACCAAAAACTAAAATTAAAAATCTTGAATTATTATGGCGGCTAGGGTTTTGAGATTATATTGGATTGTCCAAAATGATATAAATATCGTCTAAGATGATTAGTTCAATGAACAGATCATCTTAGATGATCTAAATCAACTAATATAATTTGTTCAAAAGTTAAACATCTAGTTTTGAGTAGATCTCACTCCCCCTAAGTGTTTGGACATGGTCATAATCAAGCATACACCCTTATAGGACTTGACTCAAGAAATCAAAAAGCATATCAAAGAAAAATATAAATATCGTCACATCCTAGCCTATTCTACTCATTCTTGAGCCTTGAATCTTTGTTGGACGGTGCATGTTATTCTTGAAATATTAGTATACACACAAACAAATATATATTACAAATACAAGGAGATATGAGTCATAATATTTATTATCATCAAAATAAAAACTCGTAAGCCCGAGTAACAACACATATTCCTAGCAATCATTCGATCTCCTAGTTTTGATCATCTGTGATGGGTATATTCCTCCCCATCATAGGACCTTCTAGTTTAGATCATCAGTGACGAGTATATTCCTAGCCCTTCATTTGATCTTCCAGTTCTGATCCTCTATGATGAGTATATTCCTCCCCCATCATGTGATCTGCTAGATTTAATCCTCTGAGATGGGCATATTTTTACCCCATTTTATGATCTCTCAGTTTTGATCCTCTGTGATGGGTATATTCCTACCCCATCATATGATCTCCTAGCTTTGATTGCTTCTGATGGGAAAATTCCTACCCCATTATATGGTCTCCTAGTTTCGATCCTCTGTGATGGACATATTCCTATCCCATTATCAGATCTCTCATTTTTGTCCCTCTGTGATAGGCATATTCCTACCCCTTCATATAATCTCCCAGTTTTGATCCACTGTGATAGGAATATTCCTACCCCATCATACGATCTTGGAGTCTGTGATGGGCATATTTCTGCCCCATTATATGATCTACTAGTTTTGATCCTTTGTGATGGGCATATTCCTACCGCATCATATAATCTCTTAGTTTTGATCCTCTATGATGGGTATATTCCTACCACATCATACAATCTCCCAGTTTTGATCCTCAGGGATGGGCATATTCCAACCCCATTATACGATCTCCTATTTTTGATTCTTTCTGATGGGCTTATTCCTACCCAATCATATGATCTCCTAGTTTTAATCCTTTGTGATGGGCATAATCCTATCCCATTATACGATCACTCTTTTTTGTTCCTTTGTGATGGGCATATTCCTACCCATCATTCGATCTCTTAGCTTTGATCCTTTATGATGGGTATATTCCTACCCTATCATATGATCTCCTAGTTTAAATCCTCAATATTGGGCATATTCATACCCCTTCATATGATCTTCCAATTTTGATCCTCTGTGTTGGGCATATTCCTACCCCATTATATGATCTGCCAGACTCGATCCTCTGTGATGGGCATATTCTTGCTCCATCTTATGATCCCCCAATTTTGATCCTCTTTAATGGGTATATTTCTATTCCATCATAAGATCTCCTAGTTTTGATCATTTGTGATTAGCATATTGTAACCCCATCATATGGTCACCTAGTTTTGATTATCTGTGATGGGCATATTCCTATCCCATCACAAAATCTTCTAGTTTTTATCCTCTATAATGGGTATATTCCTACCATATCATATGATCTCCTAATTTAAATCCTCTATGATAGGCTTATTCCTACCCCATTAAATAATCTCCTAATTTCAATCCTCTTTGATGATCATATTTCTACCCCATCATATGATCTTTTAATTTTGATCCTCAGTGATGGTTATATTCCCACCCCATCTTATTATCTCCCAATTTTGATACTCCGTGATGGGCATATTCCATCCCCATCACACGATCTCCCAATTTTGATCCCCTATGACTGGTATATTCCTTCCCATCATACGATTTTCAGGTTTTGACCCTCTATGATGGGCATATTCCCACCTCATCATATGATCTTCAAGTTTAATCCTCTAAGATGAGCATATTCTTACCCCATCACATGATATCAGACTTTTTATTTTCTTGGATGGGCATATTCCTACCCCATCATATAATCTGCTAGTTTTGATCCTCAGTGATGGGCATATTACAACCCCATCATATAATCTCTCAGTTTCAATGCTTTATGATAGGTGTATTCCTACCCCATCATATGATCTTCAAGTCTGTCATGCAAATATTTCTACCCCATCACACGAACTACTTATTTTGATCCTCTATGATGGGCATATTCCTACATCATATGATCTCCTAGTTTTGATCATCTATGATTAGCATATTGCTACCCAATCATATGATCTTCTAGTCTATGATAGGCATATTACTACACCATCACACGATCGCCTAGGTTTGATCCTCTATGATGGGCACATTTCTACCCCATCTTACGATCTCCTAGTTTTGATGCCCTGTGATGGGCATATTCTTACCCCGTCATATAATTTGTCAGTTTCGATCCACCGTGATGGCCATATTCCTACCCCATCTATGATCTCCTAGTTTTGATCCTTTGTGATGGGCCTATTCTTACCAAGTCATATGATCTCCTAGTTTGAATCCTCTAAGGATGGGCATATTCCTACCCCCTTATACGATCTCCCATTTATTTTATCTATGATTGGCATATTCCTACCCTATCATACAATCTCCTAGTTTCAATCATCTATAATGGGAATATTCCTACCTCATCATATGATCACCTAGTTTTGATCCTCTGTGATTGCCATATTCCTACCCCAACATACGATCTCCTAGTTTTGATCCTATGCGATGGGCTTATTCCTACCCCATAATATGGTCTCCTAGTTTCGATTCTCGATGATGGGCATATTCCTACCCTACTATACGATCTCCTAATCTTCTTCCTCCATGATCCGCATATTCCTACCCCACCATACAATCTGCCAATTTTGATCCTCTGTGATGGGCATATTCCTACCCCATTATACAATCTCCTAGTTTTGATCCTCAGTAATGGGCATATTCTTACCTTCATAAGATCTTCTAGTTTCGATCCTCTATGTTGGGCATATTCATACCCTATCATATAAATTGCCAGTTTAGATCCTCATTTATGGTCATATTCCTACCTGATTTTATGATCTGCCAATTTCAATCCTCTCTGATAGGCATATTCCAACCCCATCAAAAGATCTCCCAGTTTTGATCCTGTATTGTGGGTATATTCCTTCCCCATCATATGATCTACCAGTTTTGATCCTCTATAATGGGCACATACCTACCCCATCATATGATCTTCTAGTCTTAATCCACGATAATGGGCATATTCCTACCCCATCACATAATATCCAAGTTTTGATTTTTCATGATGGGTATATTCCTACCCCATCATACGACCTCCTAGTTTGATCCTCAATGTTTGGCATATTCCTACCCCATCACACGATCTCCTAATTTTGATCCTCTATGATGGGCATATTCCTACCCCATCATATGATATTCCAGTTACTAACGGGTATATTTTTATTCCATCACATGATCTCCTAGTTTTGATCCTATGTGATGGGCATATTCCTACCCCATCATGTGATCTCCAAGTTTTAAACCTCTGTGACGGGTATATTCCTAGCCCATCATATGATATCCCAGTTTCAATACTCTCTGATGGGCATATTCCTACCCCATCATATGATCTCATACTTTTTATCCTTTAAGATGAGCTTATTCTTACCCAATCATAGGATCTACTAGTTTCAATCCTCTATAATGGACATATTCCTACCCCATTATGTGATCTCCCAATTTTATTCATAAGAGATGGGTATATTCCTACCCATCATACAATCTCCCAATTTCGATCCTCTATGATGGGTATATTCCTACCCCATCATACGATCTCCTAGTTTCAATCCTCATTGATGGGCATATTCCTACCCCTTCATATGATCTCCCAATTTTGATCCTCTATGATGGGCATATTCTGACCCCATCAAACAATCTCCCAATTTTGATACTCTAACATGGGCATGTTCCTACCCAATCATACGATCTCCTAGTTTTGGTCCTTTTTGATGGGCATATTCCTACAACGTCATAAGATCTCCTAGTTTTGATCCTCTATGATTGGCATACTCCTACCCCATTAATTGACCTCCTTATTTCGATCCTTATTAATTGGTATATTCCTACCCCATCACATGATCTCCCAGTTTTGTTTCCCTATGATGGGCATATTCTTACCCCATCATATGATCTCCTAGTTTTGATCCTCTATGATTGGCATATTCTAACCCCATCATATGATCTTCTAGTCTTGATCCTCTATGATGGGCATATTTCTACCCCATCACACGATCTCTTAATTTTGATCCTTTGTGATGGGCATATTCCTACCCCATCATATGATCTCCTTGTTTCGATCCTCTGTGATGGGAAAATTTCAACCCCGTCATACGATCTCCCAGTTTTTATCCTCTATAATGGCATATTCTTACCTCATCATATGATCTCCCAACAATGTTACTCTATAATGGGTATAATCCTTCCCCATCAAATAATCTTCCAGTCTTGATCATCAGTGATAGTCAAATTTCTACCCCATCACACAATCTCCCAGTTTTGATCCTCTATAATGGGCATATTCCTACCCCATCATATGATCTCCTAGTTTTGATCCTCTATTATGGGTATATTACTATCCCATCATACGATCTCCCAATTTTGATCCTTTGTGATAGGAATTTTCCTACCCCATCATATGATCTCCTAGTATTATTCTCGATGATAGGCATATTTATACCCCATTATACGATCTCCCACTATTATTCCTCTTTGTTGGGTATATTCCTACCCCATCATATGATCTCCCAATTTTGATCCTCTATGATGGGAATATTCCTAACCCATCACATGATGTCCTAGTTTTGATCCTCTGTCATAGGCATATTCCTACCCCATCATATGATGTCTAACTTTTAATCCTTTGTGATGGGCTTATTCCTACCCCATCATATGATCTCTAAGTTTTAATCATAAGTGATGGGTATATTCCTACCCCATAAAGGAATCTCCCATTTTTGTCCCTCTATTATGGGCATATTCCTACCCCATCACACGATCTCCCAATTTTGATCCTCTGTGATGTGCATATTTTTACACCATCATACGATCTCCTACTTTTGATCCTCAGTGATGGACATATTACTACCCCTTTATATGATTTTCAAGTTTTGTTCCTCTATGTTGGGCATAATCTTACCCCATCATATGATTTGCCAGTTTTGATCCTCAGTGATGTTTATATACCTACCCAATCTTACAATCTCCCAATTTTGATCCTCAATAATGGGATATTCCTACACAATCATATGATCTCCCTATTTCGATCCCCTAACATGGGTATATTCCTTCCCCATCATATGATCTCCTTATTTCGACCCTCTATGATGGGCATATTCCTACTTCATTACAAGATCTCCCATTTTTTATTTTTTGTGATGGGCATATTTCTACCCCTTCATACAATCACCTAATTTTGATCCACTATGATGGGCATATTCCTACCCCATCATACGATCTCCTAGTTTTGATCCTTTCTGATGGGCTTATTCCTACCCAATCGTATAATCTCATAGTTTCAATCCACTGTGATGGGCATATTCCTATCCCATTATATGATCTCCCACTTTTGTTCCTCTGGGATGGGCATATTCCTACCCCATCATATGATTTTCTTATTTTGATCCTCTATGATAGGTATATTCCTGCCCCATCATATGATCTCCTAGTTTTGATCCTTAGTAATGGGCATATTCCTACCCCTTCATATGATTTTCCAGTTTTGATCCTTTAGGATAGGTATATCCTTACGTCATTATATGATCTGTTAGATTCAATCCTTTATGATGAACATATCCCTACCCTATCTTATGATCTCCCAATTTTGATCCTCTATGACGGGCATATTCCTACCCTATCATACAATGTCCTAGTTTGATCCTTTATGATGGGCATATTTCTGCCCCATCAAATGACCTCCTAGTTTCAATCCTCTGTAACGGGCATATTCCTAGCCCATCATATGATCACATAGTTTCAATCCTCAGTGATGGGCATATTCCTACCCTATTATATGATCTCTTATTTTACTTCTTCTATGATAGGCATATTTTTACCCCATCATACGATCTCCTAGTTTTGATCCTCTGTAATGGGCATATTCCTACCCCTTAATACGATCTTCCAATTTTGATCCTCTATATTGGGCATATTCCTACCCCAACATATAATTTGCTAGTTTTGATCCTTAGTGATGGTCATATTCCTACCTGATCTAATGATCACCCTATTTTAATGCTCTGTAATGGGCATACTTCTACCATATCATATGATCTCCCAATCTTAATCCACTACGATGGTCATATTCCTACCCAATCACATGATCTCTTAATTTTGATTTTCTATGATGGGCATATTCCTACCCCATCATATGATCTCCTAATTTCGATCCTCTGAGATCGGCATATTCCTACCCCATCATAAGATCTACGAGTCTATGATGGGCATATTTTTACCCCATCACATGATCTCCTAGTTTTAATCCTCTTTGATGGGTATATTCCTACCCCATCATATGATCTACTAGTTTTGATCCCCTGTGATTGGCATATTCCTACCCCATCATATGATCTTCCAGTTTTGATCCTCTATGACGGGCATATTCCTACCATATCATACAATCTCCTAGTTTTGATCCTTTGTGACTGGCTTATTCCTACCCAACCATATGATCTCCTAGTTTCAATCCTATATGATCGGCATATTCCTACCCCATTATATGATCTCCCATTTTTGTTCCTCTATGATGGGCATATTCCTTCCCCATCATATGATTTGCCAGTTTTAATCCTCTGTGATTTATATATTCCTATCCCATCATACAATCTCCTTATTTCGATACTCATTGATGGGCATATTTCAAACGCTTCATATGTTCTTCAAATTTTGATCCTCTATGATTGGCATATTCCTACGCCATCATGTGATCTTCCAGATTTGGTCATTTGTGATGGGCATATTCCTAACTGATATTATGATCTCCTAATCTTGATCCTCTATGATGGGCATATTCTGACACCATCATATGATCTCCTAGTTTTGAGCCTCTGTGATGGGCATATTCTTACCCAATCAAATTACCTCCTAGTTTCAATCCTTTGTGATGGGCTTATTCTTACCCCATCATATGATCTTCAAGTCTTGATCCTTCGTAATGGGCATATTTCTACCCCATCACACAATCTCCCTATTTTGTTCCCCTGTGATGGGCAGATTCCTACCCAGTCATACGATCTCCCAGTTTTGATCCTCTCTGATGGGCACATTCCAACCCCATCATATGATCTTCTAGTCTTGATCCTCTGTGTTGGGCATATTACTACCCCATCACATGATCTCCTAATTTTTATCCTCTATGATAGGCATATTCCTACCCCATCATATGATCTCCTAATTTCCATCCTCTATGATAGGCATATTCCTACCCCATCACACGATCTCCCAATTTTGATCCACTTTAAATTGCATATTTCTACCCCATCATATGATCTCCCAATAGTATGATGGGTATATTCCTACCCTATCATGTGATCTTCCAGTCTTGATCATCTCTGACGGGAAAATTTCTACCCCATCATATGATATCCCAATTTTGATCCTCTATGACGGGCATATTCCTATTCCATCATACGATTTCCTAGTTTTGATCCTCTGTGATGGGCATATTACTATCCCATTAAATAATCTCCTAGTTTAAATCCTTTATGATGGGTATATTCCAATCCCATCTTATGATCTCTCAGTAATGTTCTCTATGATGGGCATATTCCTGCCCCATTATATGATCTCCCATTATTGTTCCTCAATGATGGGTATATTCTTATCCATCATATGACCACCCAATTTTGATCCTCTATGATGGGCATATCCCTACCCCATCATACGATCTCCTAGTTTTGATCCTCAATGATAGGCACATTCCTACCCCATCTTATGATCTCTTAGTTTTGATCCTTTGTGATAGGCTTATTCCTACCCCATCATATAATTTCCTAGTTTTAATCATCATTGATGGGCATATTCCTACCGCATTATAGAATCTCCCATTTTTGTCCCTCTATGATGGGCATGTTCCTACCCCATCATACGATCTCCTAGTTTTGATACCCTTTGATGTGCAAATTTTTACACCTACATATGATCTCCTAGTTTCAATCCTCAGTGATGGGCATATTCCTACCCCTTTATACAATTTTCTAGTTTTGATCCTCTATGTTGGGCATATTCCTACCCCATCATATGATCTGCCAGTTTAGATCCTCATTGATGCTCATATTCTTACCTGATCTTACAATCTCCCAGTTTTGATCCTCTATAATGGGATATTCCTACCCTATCATACGATCTCTCAGTTTCGATCCTCTATGATCGGTATATTCCTTCCCCATCATACGATCTCCCAGTTTTGACCCTGTATGATGGGAATATTCCTACCCCATCATATGATCTTAAAGTTTTAATTCTCTATGATGAGCATATTCCCACCCCATCACAAGATCTGCCAATTTTGATTTTCTATGATGGGCATATTTCTACCCCATCATACGATCTAGCAATTTTGATCCACTGTGATGGGCATATTCCTGGCCCATCATAGAATCTCCTAGTTTTGATCCTTTATGATTGGCTTATTCCTACCAAATTATATAATCTCCTAGTTTCAATCCTCTATGATGGGCATATTCCAACCCTAATATATGATCTCTCATTTTTGTTCCTCTGTGACGGGCATATTCCTGCCCCTTCATATGATTTCCTTATTTCGATCCTCTATGATGGGTATATTCCTACCCCATCATATGATCTCCTTGTTCTGATCCTCAATAATGCGCATATTCCGACCACTTCATTTGATCTTCCAGTTTCGAACTTTTATGATGGGCATATTGCTACCTCACTATGTGATCTATTAGATTCAATCCTTTGTGATGGGAAAATTCATACCACATCTTATGATCTCCCAATTTTCATGCTCTATGACGGACATATTTATTGTAAACCTGAATTCAAAGATTATGCTTTTGATCATAACAAACATTTAAGCTTCTGTTTGAGTGCCTAACCTTTCAGGTTCACAAGATCAATTGCAATTTAAGCCAGCTCAAGATCGAATAAGTTGTTTTTATTTCAAGGTCAATGTAATTTTTCACCTTTCTTGAGTCAAATGTATTGTAATTGATCCCCTAGCTAAGTAACCTTGCTCACACACACTTAGGGGGAGATTTTTTGGTAAGTTAGAGTTTCTATTCTAATTTTGTTCATGTCATCCTAGATGATATTAATATCATCCTAGACGATCCATTGAAAATAGAAACCCTAATTAAAGTAGCCATATTAAGTCGGTCTGATTAAGCAGATCGTCTTGGATGATACTTCCATCATACAAGATGATTTGCTCAAATAAAAAATTCTCAGCCGCCAGACTAAGTTAGGCAAGTTTTTATTTTTCTTATTTTGGTCTAATTATCCCAGACGAAAGGTGTATCATCCAGGATGATTCATTACAATCATGCCAAAATTAGTCAGGTGATTAAGGAAAGTAATTAAGGATTGATTGAGTAATCACATCATTCTGAATGATCGCAAGATCATCCTGGACGATCAATTAGAAATCCCGATCATCCAGTGTATTTCACCTGGATGACCCGAATAGTCTGCCGGATGATATTCCCAATTTTGAACTAACCATACGGGATGATAGCAATATCATCCCAAATAATCAAGTCATTTTGAAATCATCAAGCATGGTTGTCTTGGACGACCTGAACTATATGTCGGATGATGTTGGGTATTTTTGAACTAATCGTACAGGACAATAGAGATATTGTCCTGGGCGATCAAGTCATTTTCTTTTGATCATCTAAACTTTTCTCCTGGACGACCCAAACTATTTAATGGGTGATATTCTTGATTTAAACTAATCATCCAAGAAGATCGCAGAATCATCCTAGATGATCTAAACAAACCATGTCTTCTAATCGTTTAGAGGAACCAGATCGTCCCGGCCAAAAAGGACTGATTTACACTAATCATACAGGACGAGCGACATATCATCCTAGACAATCTTTGAAGGGCAAGTTGAAATTTAGGGTTATTTTTGAGCCCTTCTATTTAAGAACTTTTTCTTGCTACTTTTAAAATCTTTTGTCATAGTCCTTTCCTAAGAGAGTCTTGAGAGAGAGTGGGAGAGCTTGGGTGAGAGAGAGAGAGAGAGAATCTTGTGAGGGGGAGTTTGTGAGGGGTTCACAAAGGTTACTCCAAGAAAGAATTTAACTCGTCGTCTCATGTCATCATCCCTTGTCCCATGGTGCTCTGAAGGAATGATTTTCTGCAAGATGATTAAGGTTCTTTGTCTGCTTCAAGAGGAAGCGAAATGAGGTAAGGTTCTCTGCCTGCTTCAGGAGGAAGCAAAAGGAGTCTTGGTTCTCTGCCTCACTGGATTGGTGAAAAGGAGTTTTGTAAAGGCTTATCAGCCTTGATGTGGGAGCAGAAGGAGAGTCACTTTGGTTTAGTGCAATACTTGGAGGGAAGGCTCCGGGGAGTGGATGTAGGTCAAGTTGACTGAACCACTATAAAATTTGGTATGTTCTTTCTGATTATTTTTTATACTTTATTTTTCTATTGATGATCGTGTGATTATAGTTATTATTTTATTTTGTTAAACATATGCACATCATTTCAAAATTATAATTATTTTAAAACAATGAAAAAGTTTTCAACATCGGTTAGCCTCGGGCTATTTTATAAGGGCTTTACATCCCTAACGAACTTTCAAGTGGTAACAGAGTGGGATTCATAAAATCAAGTTTTGAAAACTTTTGAATTTGATCCATGGCTAACTTTGTTAATAGAAACACCGAGGAAGGGTATTCCATTACTTGACCAACCTTGCTTATAACATACCTTTTGATTTTTGGAAAACTCGCATGTCCACCTTTTTACAATCTATAGATTATCACATGTGGATGCTTGTTAAAGATGGTTATGATTCACCTTTTAGGCTGGTTAATGATGTTAAAACTGAACTTCCTTTTACTGAATGGACATTTGATGATCGAGAGTTAGCACAACTGAATACAAAATGCTTAAACTATTTTTTCTGTGCTTTAAAATATAAGGATTACATGCGTTTCTCTACTTACACGACTGGTAAAGAAATCTGGGATAAATTATGTATCACTTATGAGGGCACAACTGAAGTCAAACAGTCTAGGTTGAATATCTTACTTCATTACTAGGAACTCTTTTGCATGAAACTTAGTGAGTCAATACCTGAAGTATACACTAGGTTCACACAAATTATCACCTCCATGCATGCCTTAGGAAGAGAACTCACCAACTAAAAAAAATTAACAAAATCTTGAGATGTTTACCTTTTTCCTATGATGCCAAGATAACTGATATCACTGAATCCAAGGATTTGAATAAGTATTCTATTGATAACTTACTTAGATCACTAATTGCTTATGAGCAAGGTGTGAACCAAAGGCAACTTGATGCAGGTGAAAAGAAGAAAGAGAAGATTGTGGCACTGAAGGAAAATGATATGGATATTGATACTTCAGAGTCTGAAAGTGATGATTTTGCCTTAATCACTAGGCAATTCAATAGCTTTCTAAGGAAGAAACATAAGAACTATCAAAAATAGAACAATGAATTAAGTGTATTCTGCATCCGACTCCTCTGAGACTGAAGCTGAAGAGGAGATCACAAATTTGTGTTTAATGGCGGATGAACATCATGGTTTGTCTGACCAAGAAGAGGTACGTGAACTGACCTACGATTAATTACTTGATGTTTCTGAGAAAATCCATTCATCGTATAGGAAACTTAAGAAAACGCATGCTAGCCTTAAATTGGAACTCCTGAACCTGCAAAATGAGCATGAAGTTTTACTTAAAGATCATTCTACACTTGGTAGTAATCACATATCATTACTTGATGAATTATATGAGTTAAATAAAAAGCATTCTTAATTAAGTGTTGAGCATTATTCATTAAAAACATCGCATGCTGATTTAGAAAAAGTATTTAAAGAACAAGACACCATGGCATATGATTAAGATACTAGCGAGCATGAATTGAAACAAAAAATTGCAAGTTTTAAAAAGAAAAATGAATTAAGTGTAAAAATTAGTGCATTTGAGAATAACAAAATAACTCCTACATTTGCACAATTTTATAAACTGCCATCACTTAAAGAATTTCATTCAACATCATTAAAACATGCATCATTCAAAACTAGGAAGAGGCACTTTCACCCCCATAGATTAGTTAATCCTTTTTCTAGCATTTGATGTTTCTCTTGTGGCATTTTAGACATATCTCCCCCACTTGCACTGTTCACCATAGTATACATTAGGTGTGGAGGCCCAAATTGTATAATTCATAGCATAACACACATGCATTTCTTTCTTTTTTCATAAGAAGAAACCCAAACTTGTTTGGGCTCCTAAATCTGAGGTTTAATATTTTTGTAGGGGTGCTCTCACATAAGACCTCGTGAGAGCATGTGCTACCTAGATAATAGATGCTCAATGCATATGACTGGGGATGCAAATCAATTCATTTCGCTGGAGGCCAGGGTTGGAAGCAAGGTCACTCTTGGAGACAACACCACCAGGAAAGTAATGGGCATAGGTATAATAGAAAACTCCAAGAACCTTTTAATTTAAAGTATTTTGCTTGTAGATGGTCTAAAACACAACCTGCTCAGCATTAGTCAACTCTGTAACAAAGGGTTCACCATAAAGTTCTTGGCAAACACTTACATTATAATCTTAAATAATATCACTGTTTCGTAGGGAAAGAGGATCAATAACATATACATACTTGATTTAAATAACATTGAATGAGCTACTTTATTTTGCTTAAAATTTGCTGCTGATGAGTCTTGGCTGTGGCATAGTAGGTTATGTCATGCCAGCATAAAAACCCTTAGAAGAGTAACCCAAAAGGACTTAGTTAGAGGTGTCCCCAAGCTTAAGTTCACTAAGGACCACCTGTGTGATGCCTGTTAACTAGGGAAATAAGTCAAATCCTCTTTCCAGTCCATAAAGGAAATCAGCACCTCTAGACCTTTAGAAGTATTTCACATGGATTTATTTGGACCCATTAGCACTGCCAGCTTAGGGGGAAAAGTCTATGAATTTTTTATTGTCGATGACTAGTTGAGGTTCAGTTGGATTAGGTTTCTATCACATAAAGATGAGTCATTTGTTAAATTTAAATCTTTCTCCACTTGGATTCAGAAGAAGTTAGGTTGTGAGATCTTAACTATTTATAGTGATCATGGTGGAGAGTTTGAAAATGTGAGATTTGGAACCTTCTATGAGGAGTAAGGTATTAGCCACAACTTTTCAGCTCCTAGGACTCCTCAGTTGAACAGGGTAGCTGAATGGAAGAATAGGACCTTAGTGGAATCCACTAGAGCCATGCTTGTTGAGTATTCACTTCAAAAATACTTTTGGACAGAAGGGGTGAACACAACCTGTTATGTGTTAAATATGGTGAATATTAGATCCAAACTAAATAAGACACCCTATGAGATCTTAAGGGTAGAACTCCAAACTTGTCCCACCTCCATGTCATTGGTTGTATGGTCTTCATTCTTAATAATGGGAAATCATCCTTAGGAAAATTTGACCCTAAATATGATGAAAGAGTGTTCATAGGATATTCAAGTGTGGGGAGATCCATTAGGGTGTTTAATAAGAGGACATTTGTGTTGGAGGAGATTACTCATGTGGTGTTTGATGAATCTGATCCTAAGGAGTCTAGAGCTGAGGAAGAAGATGAGACAGGAGAGAATACCCAATGAGTAGAAACTATAACTCTGGAGGAATGGGTAGAACCTGAAAACACTTTGCCTAGAGATTGGAGATATTCTTTAAATGATCCTAAAGAACTGATCTTAGGAGACCCTTCTGAAGGTGTTACAACTAGGCATGGACTTAGGAAGGAATTAAACCATTCTACTTTTATCTCAATGACTGAACCCACTAACATCAATCAAGCCCTTTTTGACAAATTTTGGATCTTAGCAATGTAAGAAGAACTTAATCAATTTCTGATGAATGATGTCTGGGAGTTAGTAGAAAGACCTAAGAATCAAAGTATAGTGGGAACCAAATGGGTCTTTAAGAATAAAATGAATGATTCTGGTGTAGTGGTTAGGAATAAGGCAAGATTAGTGGCTAAGGGGTACAACCAAATAGAAGGGATTGATTTTAAGGATACCTTTACCCCTGTAGCGAGATTGGAAGCAATTAGATTGCTATTAGCCTTTACCTGTTATATGGGATTTAAGATTTTTTAAGTAGATGTCAAGAGTGCCTTTTTAAATGGGGTATTAAAAGAAGATGTCTTTGTAGAGCAACCCCCAAAATTTGAGATTTTCCAATATCTAAATAAAATTTTCAAATTAAAAAAGGCCTTATATGGATTGAAACAGGCACTTATAGCTTGGAGTGAGAGGCTTAGCATATTCCTACTAGAAAGAGGTTTGTTAAAGGTAGCATAGACACCACCCTTTTTCTGAGAAAAGTAGGATTTGATTTACTCATTGTCCAAATCTATATTGATGATATACTTTTTGGATCCTCTGATCAAAGGTTATGTGATGATTTTTCTAAAATAATGAGTAAAGAGTTTGAGATGAGTATGATGGGAGAATTGTTCAACTTTTTGGGATTTAGCATAAGGCAAATGGATGATGGAACTTTTATCAATCAATCAAAGTATATTAAGGACATCTTGAAGAAATATGAAATGGATAAAGCTAAGCAAATAAACACTCTCATGAGCTCAACTGTCCACTTAGATAAGAATTCAAATGGAAAATTTATTGATCAAGAGAAGTATAGAGAAATAATTGGTTCATTACTTTACTTGACTGCTAGCCGACCTGATATAATATTTAGTGTTTGTCTCTATGCTAGATTTCAAGCTGATCCTAAAGAATCCCACCTAACTACAGTTAAGAGAATTCTTAGATACCTCTTAGGGACTCCAAACTTAAGAATCAGGTATCCTAGACATAGCACTTCTTTTGAGATCATCGGATATTCTGATTCTGATTTTGCAGGGTATAGGGTGGAAAGAAAGAGCACTTCTGAAACTTGCTAATTCATAGGATAGTCCTTAATCTCTTGGTCTAATAGAAACAAAAATCTGTTACACTTTTTACTGTTGAAGCTAAGTACATTGCCTTAGGAAGTTGTGTGGCCTAAGTCTTTTGTTTGAAGTAATAAATTCTAGATTTAGGATTACCTGTTGGTAAAATTTTAGTTCTATGTGATAATACTAGTGCCATCTGTATCTCCAAGAATCCTATCCAACATTCAAGAACCAAATATATTGACATAAGGCATCACTTAATTAGGGACCATGTTACCAAGGGGGACATTGAGCTACACCATATAGCAACTGAAAACCAACTAGCTGACATCTTTACTAAACCACTTGCCTTTGACTCATTCAGGATTTTAAGGACTAGATTGGGTGTGATTGACATAAATGCATACATTTGATGATTACTAATTTCTGAAGATTCTGTTTTTCATTTTTCTTTTGGCTTTTGTTTGATTTGATTGCCTGTTTTTTTTAGATTTTTAATTTTCCTGTTGCTTTTTATTTATTTGAATTGCTTATCAAATTTGGTTATTTACTCTTATGGGCTTTCTTTTTCTTTTTTTTTTTTACAATTTATTCTCTTAAGAATCAGATCAATGCTCATTACTGCTGATAAATTTGATTTCTAACTAAGAGTTTTGCCTTGTTTTTGTTTGGAAGCTTGTAAGCAGTGATTAACTTCTCTAAAATAGTTATAGTGAAGAAATATTAAAGAATTTTTCTCTTCCTCTAACTCCTTTAATTGTGTATTGTTCTTTTTGGATAAAAATCATTTTCAAAATTAAAAAGTTAGTTTTTAAAATAGAGATCTATTTTATCTTCCTATAGTAATCTATCTCATATGAATAGTATTTTCAAAGCATTGAATTATTGTTATATTTTTCTTAATCAGGTGATTGTACTTATCATATGAAGTATGATTTTTTTTTGTAAATTACTCCTCCTAACTGTAGAGAGTGAGTTTTTCTTCTCTTATGTCTGAAAGGTAATTTCACAGCTGAGATACATTTAGAGATTATGAAAGGAAGCAAGCTTATAAAAGAAATAAAAAGCGGCACAAAATGGGCACAAAAATGAAAAGATACACAAAGTGTATCAAAAATTAAAAGATGCGCAAAGTGCGCCAAATAAATTAAAAAAGAGGCACAAAATGAGCCCCAAGAAATAAGCTTTCTTCCCTTTCAGATCTTTAAATGTCCTAGAAAAATCCAAACGCCACTTAATACTTTCAAAAACTTGAGATTGAAAATCATGATTTTTGATTTCTTACTTTGTAATACTATTTTATCAGATATTTTTCTAGAGCATGGCTTGAAAGGATCTCTTTTCAAATCTAATTTATTTTCTTCTGAATTAGACTTTTATTTGTAAGGAATTTGAACCTGCAAGGTATCCGAGGTAGGAGTTATGAAAATTGATTTTCTAACTTTTTTAGATTTCAAAGTTGTCAATATTCTTATTATTGGCTTTTGAATTAAAAATTAAGGAGAAATTCTAATTTACTGGAGCAAATCGATTAAAAAATCCTTTTTGGTTTTTGTTTTTATTTCCTCGTGTTTTTTTTTTATTTTTCTCCCTTTACTTTGATTATGATATTTTTATTTATTTTTAGGTCCCCTGATTATTCCTCTCTATCCTTAATTTTTTTACTTTTTTGTTCACATTATTCTGAACGATCCTACCATCATCCTGTATGATATAATCCAAACATCCCCATCTTGATCCAATAGCTGATCTGAACTAATTATTGGTGATCATCCTAGACGATACATCTCATCATCCTGGACTATCCACGTGGCAGCAATTGGACGATTTAAATTCAGACCGTCAGATTCATTTATTACATATCGTCCAAGATGATCAACCTAATCATCCTGGATGATACTTTTCATTAATGTTCATCAAGCTTGACTCCCAGGATGATCGCCTGTGTCTAATCATCCTGGATAATCTGACCACCTTTTTGACCAATCATCCTGGATGCCATTATTGCTACCTATCATCCTGGAACATCGTGCGATCATCCTGGATGATATTGTGATTTTTATTTAAATAGCTGATTTCAGCCATTATTTTACCAATCTTCCTTCTACTCTCATTCAATCCTATTCTTATGACTGGTGATAAAAGATCTAGTTATTAGGGAGCTAGTTCCTCCAAGGGGAATATCAACCCCCAATTTACTGATGCAGTTGATCAGGCTACCTACTAACGATATCTCGATGTGGAGACTACTCAGTCAAAAATCATGAATCCATGCATTCTAACCTATCTGATACTAGACCTTTTTCCTCACACATGCCTCACCTTTATTGTGACACTTGCTTTTCTATTTAGTACTGAGCTTCTTCATGTTTTCTTTGTAAATCTTGGCATTAATTCTTTTTACACCTCCCTCCACTCTTATGTTAACCAATGCCCCAAAGAATTGACCACTTAGGACTTTCATGATATTCTCCAACTATCCATCACTGGCAATAAACTTCATCTTTTTTCCTCTGACCCTAACTTTAACTAGAGTGTCGCCAATGATTTTCTTAGAAACACCAATGCCCCGTACCACGATAATGCATGCTCTTCCTTTGTTAAGGTTGCTAGGATAATCCAGCATGTCCTTCACTCCTCCATTATTCGAAAGGCTTGGGAATGCTTCCACATTACCCCCTTGCTCTCAATAACTAACTTTTACATCATGGCCCATCATGACTTTAATGCAACTGATCTCCTATTTTGATACATTGAACACCTAACTAGCATTAGGGATCCAGGCCACAAGAGACGTCCTAACCTAGCCTTAGGACACATCATTGCCTATGCCCTTGAAATAAAATATAATCTTTAATATCCTTTTCCAGCAAATGTCACTCCTTCCTTCTACTCCAATAATTCTTTCCATGTTCTACACAGTACTTATCTTCATTCAGAGCCCAGTATGGATGTTAAGGGAGAAGAGGAAGAAGCTGCTCCTTAACCTGCTGCACCTGTTCCTCTCTGTATGGAATCACCATTAGATCACCTGGTGCACAGGTTTAACCAATGAGAGGCCTACTTTAACTCTTACGTGGTTTTCCAGGAGCAGTAGCATGCTTTCGATGTGAACCGATTCAATACCTATGTAGCCCAACAGTAGCAGCAACACGACTAGGGCATGGCCTGGTTTGGAAAATAGTTTACCACTCTTTATAGTCCATTTCAGCCACCACCACCACCTCCTCCATCTGATCAGAGTCGCTCTTTTTTCTAGTTTGATTGCTTTTCTATTTTTAGTGATGTTTTTTGTACTATCTTTTTAGTTTTCTCTATGCTATTTTTTCCACTTTTTGAGATGTTAAAAGGGTGAGTAGTTTGTGTTCTATATTATTTAAATTATCAATGTTTAGTATCTATGTACTATTTGCTTAACTAATAGAATTTACATTTCTTAGCTTTCCTTGCTCTGTGTTTTATTCACTGAATTAAAAATTTTCTAACAAATGTTTGCCATTATCAAAAAGGGGGAGATTGTTGGAAACCTGGATTCAAGGATTATGCTTTTAATGATAACAAACATTTATGCTTCTATTTGACTGCCTAACCTTTCAGGTTCATACGATCAATTGAATTTGAAGCCAGCTTAAGATCAAGTTAGTCTATATTTTTGTTTCAAGGTCAATGTAATTTTTCACCTTTCTTGAGTCAAATATAATGTAATGGATCCCCTAGCTAAGTAACCTTGCACACACACACTTAGGGGGAGATTTTTTTGGTGAGTTAGAGTTTCTGTTCTGATTTTATTTAGATCATCTTAGATGATATTAATATCATCCTGAATGATTCATTAAAAATAGAAACCCTAATTAGGGCAATAAAGTTAAGTCCGTTTGATTAAGCAGATTATCCTTGGCAAAACATCCATCGTATAAGATGATATGCTCAAATAATAAATTCTCAGTCAACAGATTAAGTTAGGCAAGTTTTAATTTTTGATAATTTGGTCTAATCATACTAGACGATTTATGTATCATTCAGGATGATTCATTGCAATCATGCCTAAATTAGTCAGGTGATTAGGAAAAGTAATTAAGGATTGATTGATCAATTACATCATCCTAGATGATCACAAGATCATCCTGGATGATCAATTAGAAATCCTAATCATCCAGTATATTTCCCCTGGATGACCTGAAATGTCTATCTGACGATGCTCCAAATTTTGAACTAATCGTATGGGATGATAGCAATATCATCCTAGACGATCAAGTCATTTTTAAATCGTCCAACATCGTTATCCTGGATGACCCGAACCGTGTGCCAGATGATGTTGGGCATTTTTAAACTAATCATAAGTCATTTTCTTTAGATCGTACAGACTTTTCTCCTGGATGACCTGAACTGTCTACAAGACGATATTCCTGATTTAAACTAATTATCCAGGACGATCGCAGAATTATCTTGGGCAATCTGAATAAACCATGTCTTATAATTATCAAAAGGAACCAAATCGTCAATGCTAAAAGGGGCTGATTTACACTAATCATACAGGACGATCTTTGATGTCAAGTTGAAATTTAGGGCTATTTTTTAGCCCTTCTATTTAAGTTCTTTTTCTTATTACTGTTAAAATCTTTTGCCACAGTCCTTTCCTAAGAAAGTCTTGAGAGAGAGAGAGGGAGAGCTTGGGGGAGAGATAGAAAATCTTATGAGGGGGAGTTTGTGAGGTGTTCACAAAGGTTACTCCAAGTAAGGATTCGATTCCTTATCTCCATTCATCGCCCCTTATCCCTTCTTTCTCTAATGGAAGGATTATCTGCAAGAAGATCAAGGTTCTCTGATTACTTCAGGAGGAAGCAAAATAAGGTAAGGTTATCTTCTTACTTTAGGAGGAAGTAAAATGAGTCTAGGTTCTCTGCCTCACCAGGTTGGTGAAAATGAGTTTTATAAAGGTTTCTCCATCTTACTGTGGGAGCAGAAGGAGAGTCACTTTGTTTTAGTGCAATACCTGGAGGGGAGGCTCTGGGGAGTGGACGTAGGTCAAGTTGTTCAAACCACTATAAAATCTATTATGTTCTTTCTGATTATATTATACACTTTACTTTTCTATTGATGATCATGTGATTATAGTTATTATTTTATTTTATTAAACATCTGCACATCATCACGATTTTATAATTTTTTTAAAACATTAAAAAAGTTTTCAACATCAATTTTGCTTAAGAATCTTAAAACCACCAATTCACCCCCTTCTTGGTTAACCTCAGGCTAGTTCATAAGGGCTTAACATCCCTAATGAACTTTTAATATTCCTACCCCATCATATATTGTCCAGATTTCAATCCTTTATGATGGGTATATTCCTACGCCATCAAAAGAACTCCTAGTTTTGAACCTCTATAATCGGTATATTCCTCCCCCATCATATGATCTCCTACTTTTGATCCTCAGTGATGGGTATATTCCTACCCCATTATATGATCTCCCATTTTTTTCCTCTATAATGGGCATATTCCTACCCCATTCTATGATCTCTCAATTTTGATCCTTTATGATGGGCATCTTTTTACCCCATTATACGATCTCCTAGTTTTGATCCTGAAGGATTGGCATATTCCAATCCCTTCATATTATATTCCAGTTTCGATCCTCTATGTTGGGCATATTCCTACCCCATTATATGAGCTGCTAGTTTTGATCCTTAATGATGGTTATATTCCTACCCGATCTTATGTTTACCCAGTTTTAATCCTCTGAAATGGGCATACTTTTACCCTATCATACGATCTTCCAATTTTGATCCTCTATGATGGACATATTCTTTCACCATCATATGATCTCACAGTTTTGACCCTCTATGATGGGCATATTCCTATCCCATCTTATGATCTTTCAATCCTAATCCTCTATGATGGGCAGATTCCTACCCCATCATATGATCTCCCAATTTTGATTTTATGTGATAGGCATATTCCTACCCCATCATAAGATCTCCCAATTTTGATCCTCTAAGATCAACATATTCTTACCCTATTATATGATCTTCAAGTCTGTGATGGGTAAATTTTTACCCCATCATATAATCTCCTAATTTTGTTTCTCTATGATAGGCATATTCCATCCCCATCGTACGATCTACAAGTTTTGATCCCCTGTGATGGGCATATTCCTACCCTATCAAATGATCTTTCAGTTTTGATACTCTATAATGGGCATATTCCTATCCTATTATATGATCACCTAGTTTTGATTCTTTGTGATGGGCTTATTCCTACCCAATCATATGATCTTCAAGTTTCAAATCTTTTTGATGGGTATCTTCCTACCCCATTATACGATCTCCCATTTTTCTTCCTCTATGATGGGCATATTCCAACCCCAACATATGATCTACCAATTTTGATCCTCTGTGATGGGCATATTCCTTCCCCTTCATGTGATCTCCTGGTTTCGGTCCTCAATGATGGGCATATTCCAAACCCTTCATATGATCTTCAAGTTTTGATCCTCTATGATTGGTATATTCCTACCCCATCATGTGATCTGCTAGATTTGATCCTTCATAATGGGCATATTCATACCTTATATTATGATCTCCTAATTTTGATCCTTTGTGATAGGCATATTTTGACCATCATAGGATCTCCTAGTTTTGATCCTCAATGATGGGCATATTCCTACCCCATCACAGGATCACTTAGCCTTGATCCTCTATGATGGGCATATTCTTACCCCATCATACGATCTCCCAGTAATGTTCCTCTATGGTGGGCTTATTCCTACCACATCACACAGTCTCCTAGTTTCAATCCTCTATGATGGTCATATTCCTACCCCATCATATGATCATTTAGTCTTGATCCTCTATGATGGCCATATTTTTACCCCATCATATGATTCACTAGTTTTGATCCACTGTGATGGGTATATTTCTACCCCATCATACGATCTCTTTATTTCTATCCTCAGTGATGCGCATATTCCAAACCCTACATATGATCTTCCAGTTTTGATCCTCTATCATTGGCATTTTCTGACCGCATCATGTGATTTGCCAAATTTGATCCTTTATGATGGGTATATTCCTACCCCATATTATGATCTCCTAATTTTGATCCTCTGTGATTTGCATATTCTGACACCATCATACGATCTCCTAGTTTCGAGCCTCTGTGATGAGCATATTCTTACCCATCATATGATATCGCATTTATGTTCCTCTGTGATGGGCATATTCCTACTCCATCATACATACTCCCTGATTTGATCCTATGTGTTGGGTATATTCCTACCCCATCATCTGATCTCCTAATTTGGATCTTTAGTGATGGCCATATTCTTACCCTTTCATACGATCTTCCAGTTTTGGTCTTCTAGGATGGGAAAATTCCTACCTCATCATATAATCTACCAATTTTAATCCTCTATGATGGACATATTCCTACCCTATTTTATAATCTCTGAATTTTAATCCTCTTTGATGGGCATATTCCTACCCCCTCATACAATCTCTTAGTTTTAATCCAATGAAATTATCATATTCTTAACCTATCATATGATCTCCCAATTTTGATCCTCTATGATGGGCATATTCCTACCCCATCATATGATCTTCAAGTCTTGATCCTCTATAATGGGCATATTTCAACCCCATCATATGATTTCCCAATTTTGACCCTCTATGATGAGCATATTCTTATATCATCATACAACCTCCTAATTTTGATCCTCTGTAATGGGCATATTCCTACCCTATCATATGATCTACTATTTTTAATCTTTTATAATGAGCATATTCCTACCACTTCTTATGATCTCCCAATTTTTATCCTCTGTGATGGGCATATTCCAACACCTTCATACGATCTCCTAGTTTTGATCCTTTATGATAGGCACGTTCCTTACCAATTAAATAACCTCCTAGTTTTGATCCTATATAGTGGGTATATTCCTACCCTATCACACAATCTCCCAATTTTGTTCCTCTATGATTTGTATATTCCTACACCATCATATAATCTCCCAGTTTTGATCCTCTATGATGGGCATATTCTTACCCCATAATGTGATCTTCAAGTCTTAATCCTTTGTGGTGGGCATATGTCTACCCCATCACACGATCTCCTAGTTTTGATCCTCTATGATAGGCATATTCTTACCCCATCACATGATCTCTTATTTTTGATCCTCTGTATTGGGCATATTCCTACCCCATTATATGATCTCCCAATTTTGATCCTCTATAATGGGTATATTCCTACCCCATCATATGATCTCTCAATAATGTTCCTCTGTGATGGGTAAAATCCTACCCCATCATACGATCTCAACATTTTTATCCTCTGTGATAGGCATATTTCCACCTCATCATACGATCTCCCAGTTTTGATCCTCTGTTATGGGTATATTCACCCCATCATATGATCTCCCAGTAATGTTCCTCTGTGATGGGTATATTCCTACCCGATCATACAATCTCCTAGTGTTGATCCTCTATGATGGGCATATTCCGACTCCATCATATGATCTTTCAGTCTTGATCCTCTATGATGGGTAAACATCTACCCCATCACAGGATCTCCTAGTTTTGATCCTCTATTATGGCCATTTTCCCACGCTACCATATGATCTCCTAGTTTCGATCCTCTTTGATGGGAATATTCCTACCCCATCATACGATCTCCCATTTTTGATCCATTGTAATGGGCATTTTCTTACCCCATCATACGATCTCCTAGTTTTGATCCTCTATAATATGCTTATTCCTACCCCATCATACAATCTCGTAGTTTTGATCCTCTGTGATGGGCATACTCCTACCCCATTATATGATCTCCTAGTTTCAATTCTCTATCATGCACATATTCCTACCCAATCAAATGACCTCCTATTTTTGATCCTCTTTGATGTACATATTCCTACCCCATCACAGGATCTCCTAGTTTTGTTCCTATGTGATGGGCATATCCTACCCTATTATATGATCTCCTAGTTTTGATCCTCTATAATGGGCATATTCTTACCCCATGATATGATCTTCAAGTCTTGATCCTCTGTGATGGGCATATTTATACCCCATCACATGATCTCCAAGTTTTGATCCTTTGTGATGGGCATATTCTTACCCCATCATACGATCTCCTAGTTTCAATTTTCTGTAATGGGCATATTACTACCCCATCATATGATCTCCCAGTTTTAATCCTCTATAATGGGCATATTCCTACACCATAATACAATCTATTAATAATGTTCTCTGTAATAGGTATATTCCTACCCCATCATACGATCTCCTAATTTTGATTCTCTGTGATGAGCATATTCTTACCACATCATACGATCTCCCAATTTTGATCCTCTGTGATGGGTATATTCCTACCCCATCATATGATCTCCTAGTAATTTTCTTTTGTAATGAGTATATTCCTACCCCATTATATAATCTCCTAGTTTTGATCCTCTATGATGGGCATATTTCTACCCCATCATATGATCTTCCAGTCTTGATCCTCTATGATGGGTAAATTTCTACCCCATCACATGATCTACTTGTTTTGATTTTATCCTCTGTGATTGGCAAATTCCTACCCCATCATACGATCTCTTAGTTTTAATCTTCTGTAATGGGCATATTCATACCCCATCATATGATCTCCCAATTTTAATCCTTTATGATGGGCATTTTTATACCCCATTACAGAGGATTAAAACTTTTATATAAGTTGACCTTAATTTTTGTTCGAGTGCCCTCGAGGGCCTTTGATCGATTTAATCAAGCCCCGTCAAGTCCAATTCGAGCTCGAATTAGCTTGTATTGAGTCAAATTAGACTCAACCATATTCGATTAAGCCTGATTAGTCCACCTTAGCCGCATTGAGTTTGTTATCATTCGAGTCATCATTTTATTTAAAGTTAATTGGGTTAATTTGAGCAAATCAAATTGATTCCCAAATTGACCCGAATTGGATCTAGTTTTGTGCTTGATTTTAATTCAATGTGCTTAATTTAATTCTTTTTATCTTCTCATGAGCATAAAATTTATTCCTAAATTATGTAATCAAACCCACAGCTAAATCTCTTGGTTTTCCTCCTAATTCACACTTGATTGAATCCTGACCGTCCATCTAGAGCCTAGGACTTTAAAAAGAGAACTTAGGGCTTCTTAGAAGGGACCTTTTTTTATGATTTTTCTCTCCCTAAGCTCTCATTGCCAAAAAAAATTTGGTGTGAGAGTTCTCCCCACCTCCTTCCATCTTTCCTGAGCTAAAGCCACCCTTGAGACCTCACCGGTGGTGATCTTTCGGCGGGAGCAAGCCTAGATCCGGCCAAGGCTTGCTACGGGCGATCTGCAGCTCATAAGATCTAGGATTCAATAGGAAGATCCTCATAGACAGCCTACAAGCTTAGATATTTCAAAATCTAGAAGACCTAACAATAAGAATTCTTCAAAACCTTAGATCAAGGTCAATACACTTAGACTTATATGAAAGTTTGTTAGGGATGCTAAGCCCTTACGAACTAGCTTGAGGCTAACCAAGTGGGGGGGTGAATTGGTATTTTTAAAAATTCATGAGCAAAAATAATATAGAAAATTTTTTTGAATATTAAAAATAATAATTATAATTTCACGATGATATGCAGAAGTTTATCAAAAGAAAATAATAACTACAATCACACGATCATAAACAAAAAAAGTAAATGCGAAAAATAATTAGAAAGAACACACCATATTTTATAGTGGATTGGTCAACTTGACCTACATCCACTCCCCGAAGCTTCCCCTCTGGGTATTGCCTAACACTAAGTGACTCTCCTTTTGCTCCCACAACAAGGCGGAGAAGCCTTTACAAAACTCATTTCAACCAACCCAGTGAGGAAAAGAACCCAGACTCCTTTCGCTTCTTCCTGAAGCAGGCAGAGAATCTTACCTCCTTTTGCTTTCTGCTGAAGCAGGTAGAGAACCATGATCTTCTTGCAGGCGATCCTTCCACGGAGACACCAAGGATAAGAGATGATGACCAGAGAAGATGACTCAGATCCTTGCTTGGAGCAACCTTTGTGAACACCTCACAAACTCCCCCTCATAAGATCTTCTCTGTCTCTCCTTCTCAAACCTCTCATAGGAAAGGACAGCGACAAAATATCTACATGATAGAAGATAAGAGATCTTAAATAGGAGGGCTCAAAAATTTTCCTAAATTTAAACTAGCCGTCAAAGATTGTCCAGGATGATCCTTAGATCATCCTGTACGATCGGGGTAAATCAGGCCCTTTTGGCCTAGATGATCTGATTCTTCTAGACGGTTAGAAGAAAAATATTGTTCATATCATCTGGGATGATTTTGTGATCATCCTAGATGATTAGTTTAAACCAGGAATATCGTCTAGAATATTGATCAGGATGTTTAGGAGAAAAGCTTGGACGATCTGAAGAAAATGACTTGATTATCTAGGATGATAGGTATATCGTCCTGTATAATTAGTTTAAAATTGCCCAAAATCATCTAGCAGATTCCTCGGGTCGTATAGCCAAACCATGTTGGATAATTTCTAAAAGACCTGATTGTCTAGGACGATATTTCTACCATCCCGTATGATTAGTTCAAAATCGAGAATATCGTCTAGAGGATTGTTAGGGTCATCCAGGTGAAATACTCTGGACTGTGAGGATTTCTTATTGATCGTCCAGGGTAATATGATCGAATCACTCAAACCTTAATTATTTTCCTTAATCACCTGACTAATTTAGTCTTGATTGTAATGGATCATCTAGGACGATACAGGTATCATCCGGGATGATTAGACCAAATCTTAAAAAATAAAAACTTTCCTAACTTAGTCTGGCAGGTGAGAATTTTTAATTTGAGCGTATTGTCATATATGATGGGTGTATCATCTAGGACGATCTGCTTAATCAGACTGACTTAACATGGTTGCCTTAATTAGGGTTTCTATTTTTAATGGATCATCTAGGATAATATGAATATTGTCTAGGATGATTTGAATAAAATTTGAACAGAAAATCTAACTCACTAAAACTCTCCCCCTGAGTGTGTGTGTGTAAGGTTACTTAGCTTGGGGATCTATTATTTTACACTTGACTCAAGAAAGATGAAAAAATATATTGAACCTGAAAACTCAAATGGATTGACTCGATCTTGAGCTAGCTTGAATTTTAATTGATCTTGTGAACCTGAAAGATTAGGCACTCAAACAGAATAAAAAATGTTTGCTATCATCAAAATCATAATCCTTTAATCCAAATTCACAACAATCTCTCCCTTTTTGATGATGGCAAAAAATTATTAGTAATTCCAAATTTGATACATAAATAACAAAACCATGAAAATCAAGGAGTGCAATTTCTATTATCCAAGTGAATAATACAAGAACATTGAACATTGATAATTTAACCAGTACACTTACTACAACAAAACACCAGAACAGAAATTATAAACTACTTTCCTATTTGACATCTCAAAAAGGGGAAAACACCAAAAAAACACAGAAGAAAAAATATTATAAAAACCAACAAAAGAAAAATAGCAGAAGCAAACAAACTAGTACAAAGGAGGATCCTGATCAGATGGAGGTGGAGGTGGCAGAAATAGACTGTGGATGGAGACAAACTATTCGCCAAACTAGGTAATGTCTTGGTCATGTTGTTGTTGCTACTAGGCTACATAGGTATGGAATCAGTGGACGTCCTCAGCATGTTGCTGCTCCTGGGCAACCACGTAGGAGTCAAAGCATGCATCCCACTGGTCAAACATGTGCACCAGGTGATCTAAAGGTGATTCTATGTGGAGAGGAGCAGATGTAGCTCCTTCCTCTTTTTGCTTAACATTCGTGCTAGGATCTGGATGAAGTTGTGTACTGTGAAGAACATGGAAGGAGTTGTTGGAGTAGAAGGAAGGATTGATATCAGCTGGAACAAGATATTACAAATTATACTTAGTTTCAGGAACATAGGCAATTAGGTTGCCTAAGGCTAGGTTGGGGCGTCTCCTGTGGCCCGGATCCCTAATGCTTGTAAGGTGTTCGATGTAGCGAAAGATGAGCTTAGTTGCATTGAAATCGCGATGTGCCATAACATAATAGGTAGTCATGGAGAGTAAGGGGGTAATGTGGATACGGTCTCCAACCCTTGGAATGATAGAGGAGCGAAGGACATGCTAGATTTTCCTAGCAGCCATGACTAAGGAAGTGCAGGAAATATCATGCTAATGGGCATTGTTGTTCCTAAGAAAGTGATTGACAACATTCCAATCAAAATCAGGATCAAAGAATACAAGTTGGAGTTTATCACTAGTAATTGAAAGTCGAAGAATGTCATGAAAGCTTTGGGTGGTGAGTTCGACAGGGCGGCGATTAACAAAGGAGCGGAGAGCGGAGTAAGAGGAATCACTGCAAAGATTTATGAAGAAAACATGGAGAATCTCAGTACTAAAAGGAAAAGTGAGTGTCAGGATGAAGGTGAGGGAAGTGTGGGCAAAAAGGTCAAGTATCGGATATGTGAGAGTGTGGCGGTTGACAATTTTTGAATGAGTGATCCTTACGTCAAGGTAGCGTTGGTAGGCAGCCTGATCAGCTGCATCAGGAAAGTAAGGATCGACATTTCCTTGGGAAGAACTAGCACCCTGGTGCATAGAATGTTTTCCACCAGCCATGAGAAGATGATTTGAGTAAGGAGTGAAGGATTGGTAAAAAATGGTAGAAATCGGCTTTTTAAATAGAATTTGGCCAGATCATCCAAGATGATCACAGGATCGTCTAGGATGATATGTGTAATAATTACATCTAGGATGATTGGTCAAAAAGGCAGTCAGATCATCCAGGATGAACAGATATATTCCAGGATGATTAAACATAAATGATCGTTCTAAGGAGTCAAGCTGGATGACCTTTGATGAAAAGTATCATCCAGGATGATATGTAATAAATGAATCAGATAGGGTAAATTTTAATCGTCCCACTGCTGCCACATGGATCATCAAGGATGATGAGGTGGATCATCCAGGACGATCACTAATAATTTATTTAGATCAGCCATTGCATCAAGTTGGGGATGCTTTGATCATATCATCTAGGACGATGTAGGAATCATCATGGCCGATGTGACCAAAAACTAAAAAATTATGAAGGATGGAGAGAAATGATCAGGGATCACAAAATATAAAAAATAAAATTAAACCAAAATAAAGGTGAAGAGAAAGAAAATAGAATACAAGAAAACAACAACAAAAACACATTCTTTTTTTTTTTGAATTAATCAGCTGTAGTAAATCAAAATTTTCTCTTGAGTTGAAATTCAAAAGCCAGCAAGAAGAAAATAAATGACGTTGAAATCTAAAAAAGTTGGAAAATTAATTTTCGTAACTCCTATCTCAGACACCTTATAGGTTCAAATTCCTTTCAAACAAAAGTCAAGTTCGGAACAAAAGAAATTAGATGCAAAAATAGATCCTTTCAAGCCTAATTCTAAAAAAATATCTAATAAAATAGTATTGCAAAGTAAGGAATCAAAAATCATGATTTTCAATCTCAAGTTTTTAAAAATATTAAGTGGCGCATGAATTTTTCTAAGACATTTAAAGATCTGAAAGGGAAGAAAGCTTATTTCTTTGAAGGCTCATTTTGTGCCACTTTTTCAATTTATTTGACGCACTTTGCCCATCTTTTGAATTTTTTGATATAATTTGTATATCATTCTAATTTTTGACGTTATTGTGCATCTTTTCATTTTTTGCCCATTTTGTGCCACTTTTTATTTCTTTTGCAAGCTCACTTCCATTCACAATCTCTAAATAATCTCAGTTGTCGAATTACCTTCCGGACATAAGAGAAGAGAAAACTCACTCTCTTCAGTAAGGAGGAGTAACTCATAGAACAAAATCATGCTCCATATGATAAGTGCAATCACCTGATAAAGAAAAGCATAATAATGATTCAAAGCTTTGAATACACTTCATATGAGAAAGATTACTATAGGAAGATAAAATAGATCCCTATTTCAAAAAATAACTTTTTAATTTTGAAGAAAATTTTTATCCAAAAGAAATAATACACCATTAAAGGAGTTAGAGGAAGAGAATCAATCATCTATATTTCTTCCCTTTAACAGATTCAGAGGAGTCAATCACTACTTACAAGCTTCCAAACAAAAACAAGGTAAAACTCTCAAGTAAAAATTCAGTTTATCAGCAGTAGTGAGTAGTGATCTAATTTTGAAAAGAATAAATAGAAAATAGATAAAAAGAAAAAAAATAAACAAATGGAAATCAATAAATAAAAATTAACAGGAAATAACCAAATCCAATAAGTAAATCAAACAAATGGAAATTAGCAGGAAAAAAATTCTAAAATAAAACAGACAATCAAATCAAACAAAAACTAAACTAGAAATGAAAAATAGAAAATTCAGAAATTAGCAATCATCAGATACATACATTTATGTCAATCACACCTAATCTGGTCCTTAAAAAGCTGAATGAGTCAAAGGCTAGAGGTTTAGTAAAGATGTCAGCCAGTTGATTTTCAGTTGCTACATGGTGTAGCTCAATGTCCCCTTTTGTAACATGGTCCCTAATGAAGTGATGCCTCATGTCAATGTGTGGTTCATGAATATTAGATAGGAATCTTAGAGATGTAGATGGCGCTAGTGTTATAACATAGAACTGAAATTGTGCCAACAGGTAATCCTAAATCCAAAACTTATTGCTTCAACCAAAGGACTTGGGTAGCACAACTTCCTAAGGTAATGTACTCAGCTTCAGTAGTGGAAAGGGCTACAAAGTTTTGTTTTCTACTGGACCAAGAGATTAAAGACTGTCTTATGAATTGGTATGTTCCTGAAGTGCTCTTTCTATCCACCTTACACCCTATAAAATCAAAATCAGAATATCTAATAGTCTCAAAAGAAGTGTTATACTTAGGATACTAGATTCCTAAGTTTGGGGTCCCTAAGAGATATCTGAGGATTCTCTTAACTACAGTCAGATGGGATTCCTTAGGATCAGCTTGAAATCTAGCACAAAGACCAACACTAAACATGATATTAGGTCAGCTACTAGTCAGGTAAAGTAATGATCCAATTATTCCTCTAAACTTTTTTTGATCAACAGATTTTTTATTTGAATCCTTATCTAACTAGACAGTAGAACTCATGGGAATATTTATTGGCTTGGCTTTATCCATTTCATATTTATTCAAGATGTCCTTGATATACTTTAATTGATTGATAAAAGTTCCATCATCCATTTGCCTTATGTTAAACCCCAAAAGTAGGACAATTCTCCCATCATACTCATCGCAAACTCTTTACTCATTATTTTAGAAAACTCATCACATAGATTTTTATCAGAAGATCCAAAAAGTATTTCATCAACATAGATCTAGATAATGAGTAGATCACCTCATACTTTCCTCAGAAAAATGGTGGCGTCTTTGCTCCCCTTAACAAACTCTCCTTCTAATAGGAATACGCTATGCCTCTCATACTAAGCTCTAGGTGCCTATTTCAATCCATATAAGGCCCTTTTTAATTTGTAAATGTGATTAGGATATTAGAAACTCTCAAAACCTGGGGGTTTCTCTTTAAAGACATCTTCCTTTATTACCCCATTTTAAAAGGCACTCTTGACATCCATTTGAAAAAGCTTAAACCCCTTATAACAGGTAAAGGCTAGTAGCACCCTAATGGCTTCCAATTTCTCTACAGAGGCAAAGGATTCCTCAAAAATCAATCCCTTCTTTTTGGTTGTACCCCTTAGCTACCAATCTTACCTTATTTCTAACCACTACACCAGAATCATTCATTTTTTTCTTAAAGACCCACTAGGTTCTTACTACACTTTGATCCTTAGGTCTTTCTACCAACTCTCAATATCATTCTTCATAAATTAGTTAAGTTCTTCTTGCATAGCTAAGATCCAGAATTCATCAGAAAGGGCTTGATTAATATTGATGGGTTCAGTCATTATGATAAAGGCAGAATGGTTTACTTTCTTCCTAAGTCCATGCCTAGTTCTAACAACTTCAGAAGGGTCTCCTAAGATCAGTTCTTTAGGATGACTCGAAGAATATCTCCAATCTCTGGGCAAATTATTTTCAGGTTCTACCCCTCCCTCTATATTTATATTTTTTACTCCTTCGGTAATCTCTCCTACTTCCTCTTCTTCATCAGCTTTAACCTCCTTAGGATCAAATTCATCAAACACAACATGAGTAGTCTCCTCCACCACCAATGTCCCCTTGTTAACACACTAAAGGATTTCCCCACACTTGAATATCCTAAGAACACTCTTTCATCAGATTTTGGGTCAAATTTTCCTAAGGATGATTTTCCATTGTTAAGAATGAAAACCTTATAGCCAAAGACATGGATGTGGGACAGGTTTGGAGTTCTACCCTTAATGATCTCATAGGGTATCTTATTCAGATTGGATATAATATTTACCCTATTCAACACATAATAGGGTGTGTTCACCACTTTTGCCCAAAAGTATTTTGAAAGTGGATACTCAACAAGCATAGCTCTAGCGGCTTCCACATAGGTCCTATTTTTTCATTCAGCAACCCCGTTCTGCTGAGGGGTCCTAAGAGCTGAAAAGTTGTGGCTAATCCATTGCTCCTCACAGAAGGTTCCAAATTTTACATTTTCAAACTCCCCACCATGATCATTATGAATGATCAAAATCTCACAACCTAACTTCTTCTGAATCCAAGTGGAGAAAGATTTAAATTCAATAATTGACTCAAATTTATGTGACAGAAATCTAATCCAAGTGAACCTCGAGTAATCATTGACAATCACAAATCCATAGACTTTCCCCCCTAAGCTGGTAGTGCTAATGGGTCCAAAGAGATCCATATGAAGAACTTTTAAAGGTCTAGAGGTGCTGATGTCCTTAATGGAGTGAAAAGTGGATTAGACTTGCTTCCCCAGCTAACAAGCATTACATAGGTGGTCCCTAGTGAACTTAAGCTTGGGGACACTCTAACTAAGTCCTTTTGGGTGACACTTCTAAGGGTTTCCAAACAAGCATGACATAACCTCCTGTGTCATAGCCAAGACTCATCAGCAGCAGTTTTTAAGCAGAATGAAGCAGCACATTCAATATTATTTAAATCAAGTATATAGACATAATTAATCCTCTTGCCCTTTCAAAATAGTGTTATTATTTAAGCTTATAATGCATGTTTTTGCCAGGAACTTGATGTTGAACCTTTTGTCACAGAGTTGACTGATGCTGAGCAGGTTGTGTTTCTGTCCATCTATAAGAAAAACATTTTCAATTAAAAGGTTCTTAGAGTTTCTGATTATACCTGCACCTACCACTTTCTTGGTGGTGTTCTCTCCAAGAGTGACCTTGCCATCCAGCCATGGCCTCCAGTGAAATGAATTGATTTGCATCTTTAATCATATATCTCGAGCATTCGTTGTCTAGGTACCACATGCTCTCATGAGGTCTTGTGTGACAGCACCCCTACAAAATCATCAAACATTCAATTTAGGAACCCAAATAGGTTTGGGTTTCTTCATATGAAAAGAGGAATATAATGCATGTGTGCTATGCTGTGAAACATACAGTTTGGGCCTCCACACCCAATGTGTACTATAGTAAACTATGCAGGTGTGAGAGATATGTCCTAACATGCCACATGAGAAACATCTAACACCAGAAAAAGAATTAACTAATCTATGGGGGTGATAGTACCTCTTCTTAGGTCTGAATGATGCATATTTTGATGATTTTGAATATGATCCTTCAAGTGATGAAGGTTTGTAAAGTTATATAAATGTAGGAGGTGTTTCATTATTCTCAAATGCACTAATTTTTATACTTAGAAATTCATTTTCCTTTTTTAGACTTACAATTTAAAATTTTAAATAATGCTCACTACTATCTAAATCAGATACATAGATTTTGAATTCCTTAAATATAACTTCTAATTCAATATGGAATGCTTTCAATGAATCATGCGCAATTATCAATTCAAAATGCTTTTTATTCAGTTCATCAAATTTATTAAGTAATAACATGTGATTGCTATCAAGTACAGAATAATCCTTAAGCAAAACTTCTTGTTCTTTTTATAAATTTAAGAATTCTAATTTTAGATTCGCATGAGTTTTCTTAAACTTTCCATATGATGAATGAATTTTCTCAAAAACATCAAGTAATTGATCATGATCAGTTTACATACCTCTTCTTGATTAGATTGAGCATGATGTTCATACGCTATCAACATAAGTTTGTAGTCTCCTCTTCAGCTTCAGTCTCAGAGGAGTTAGATGCAAAATTTGCCCAAAAAGCCTTTTGGATCCATTTCTTGTCCGTCCTGAACTTGGGTTTCTTCTCACCCTTCTCCTTGCTTGGGTGACCCTTAAGTGTAGGATAATCAACCTTTATATTTACAAGCTTCCTGCATTCAAAATAAACTGTATCATAAGAACCTTTAAAATTTTTGCTACTCTTACCTTTTTTCCACTTCTGATAATTGTTGTGTCTCTTCCTTAGAAAGCTTTTGAATTGCCTAGTGATTAAGGCAACATCATCGCTATCAGACTCAGAAGTATCAATGTCCGTATCATTGGCCTTCAATGTCACAGTTTTCTCTTTCTTCTTCTCACCCGCATCAAGCTGTCTTTGGTTCACTCCATACTCGTAAGTAATTAGTGATCCAAGTAAGTTATCAATAGAATAATTGTTTAAATGTTTTGATTCAGTGATAGCAGTTATCTTGGCATTATAAGAAGAGGGAAAACATCTCAAAATTTTATTAACTTTTACATAGTTGATGAGTTCTCTTCCTAAGACATACAGGGAGGTGAAAATTTGTGTAAACCTAGTGTACATTTCAGATATTGACTCACTAGGTTTCATGCAAAAGAGTTTATAGTCATGAAGTAGAATCTTCAATCTAGACTATTTTACTTCAGTTGTGCCCTCATAAGTGATACATAATTTATCTCAAATTTATTTGCCAGTAGTATAGGTAGACACACACATGTAATCTTCAGATTTTAAAGCACAGAAAAAATAGTTCAAGCATTTTGCATTCAGTTGTGCTAAATCTTGATCATCAAAAGTCCATTCGGTAAAAGAAAGTTCAGTTTTAATATCATTGACAAGTCTAAAAGGTACTTCATAACCATCTTTAACAAGCATCCACATGCAATAATCAATAGATTGTAAAAATATGGACATGCAAGTTTTCTAAAAATTAAAATGTATGCTATCAAACAAGGGTGGAAGAGTAATGAAATAACCTTCAGTAGTATTTTTATTACCAAAGTTAGCCATGGATCAAATTCAAAAGTTTTTCAAAACTAGATATTATGAATCTTGCTCTGATACCGCTTGAAAGTTCATTAGGGATGTTAAGCCTTTATGAACTAGCCTGAGGCTAGGGTGAGTGAAATGGTATTTTAAAAAATTTGTGAGCAAAAACAATTTAAAAAATCTTTTTGAATGTTTTAAAAAAAATAATTACAATTTTTTGATGATGTGTAGAAGTTTATCAAAACAAAAAAAACTACAATCCCATAATCATAAACAGAAAAGTAAATATAAAAAATAATCAGAAAGAACACACCAGATATTATAGCGGTTCAGTCAACATGACCTACATCCACTCCCCGGAGCCTCCCCTTCGGTATTGCACTAACACTAAGTGACTTTTCTTCTGCTCCCACAGCATGGTGGAGAAGCCTTTACAAAACTCCTTTCCACCAACCTGGTGAGGCAGAGAACCTAGACTTCTTTCGCTTCCTCCTGAAGCAATCAGAGAACCTTACCTTCTTTTGCTTCCTCTTGAAGTAGGCAGAGAATCTTGATCTTCTTGCAGATGATCCTTCCACAGAGACACCAAGTACAAGAGACGATGACCGGAGAAGATGACTCAGATCCTTACTTAGAGCAATCTTTATGAACACCTCACAAACTCCTCCTCCTTAGATCTTCTCTCTCTCTCCCAAGCTCTCTCTCTCCTTCTCAAAGCTCTCACAGGAAAGGACAATGACAAAAGATCTCTATGATAGAAGATAAGAGATCTTAAATAGGAGGGGTCAAAAATTGTCCTAAATTTCAACTAGCCGTCAAAGACCGTCCAGGCCAAAAGGGCCTAATTTACACTAATCATACAGGACGATATGATTCTTCTAGACGGTTAGGAGATAAATACTATTCATATCATCTAGGACATTTTTTTGATCATCCTAAATGATTAGTTCAAACCAAGAAAATCATCTAGAAGATAGCTTAAGACGTCCAGGAGAAAAGCCAGGATAATCTGAAGAAAATGACCTGATCATCTAGGATGATAAGTATATCGTCCTGTACGATTAGTTCAAAATTTCCCAAAATCATCCAGCAGATTCCTCAGGTCGTACAACCAAACCATGGTGGATGATTTCAAAAAGACTTGATCGTCCAGGATGATATGTTTGTCATCCTGTATGATTAGTTCAAAATTAAGAATATCATTTAGAGGATTGTTCGGGTTGTCCAGGTGAAATGCTCTGGACAGTCAAGATTTCTAATTGATCACCAGGATGATCTTACAATCATCCATGATGATATGATCAAATCACTTAAATCTTAATTACTTTCCTTAATCACCTGATTAATTTAGAAATGATTGTAATGGATCATCCAGGATGATACACGTATCGTTCGGGATGATTAGACCAAATCTCTAAAAATAAAATGTTGCCTAACTTAGTCTGGCGGCTAAGAATTTCTAATTTGAGTATATTGTCCTATACGATGGGTGTATCATCTAAGATGATCTGCTTAATCAAACTGACTTAATATGGTCGCCCTAATTAGGGTTTTTATTTTCAATGGATCATCAAGGACGATATGAATATCATCTAGGATGATTTGAAAAAAAATTCAATAGAAACTCTAACTCACTAAAACTCTCCCCCATAGTATGTATGTGCAAGGTTACATAGCTTGGGGATCCGTTACATTACACTTGACTCAAAAAAGATGAAAAAATATATTGCACCTAAAAACTCAAATGGACTAACTCGATCTTGAGCTGGCTTGGATTTCAATTGATCTTGTGAACCTAAAAGATTAGGCACTCAAACAAAATCAAAAATAATTGCTATCATCAAAATCTTGATCCTTGAATCCAGATTCGCAACATTATATAGCTGTTTAATAAGCACTTTTTAGGGCTCCCAAACACCTCCCCATGACTTTTGTTCATCTCCTAAATTTGTATTTAAAATTTCATCAAAATTAGTTGAGCTATCCGCGAATACGAACCCTTTTTTCGTTTTAGGGTTACGGAATCCGGCGTGCATGAATTGCACCAATTTTGAGCCATTGATCTTTATATATATATATATATATATATATATATATATATATATATATATATATATATAAAATAAAATTAAATACCTTTTTTTTAAAATATGTTTAAATAATTTTATAATTATTTTAAAATAAATTAATTAAAAAAAATTGAATCTATTTTATGTCATATTTATTATTATTTAAAATCATTTTAATTACTTAATATTTAAAGACTTAATTAAAACTAATAGTTATTAATTACTTTTAAAATGATAACAAAAAATATTTCTTTACCTATTTTATTTTTGAAAAAGAAAAAAAGTATTATTACTTTAATTTATTTAATTTTAAAATTATGTTTAACTTTATTATTTTAAGTAATTCTTAATTAGTTAATTAATTAAATGTCTTAATGATTAATTAATTACTTTATAAAATTCATTAAAATTTATATTTGTTAAATAGTTTTTAAAAAAAATAGAGAAATATTATTTTAATTATATAAATTTAAATTAATAATATCTTTCCTATTTTGAATTATTTTAATTAATTAAATACTTAAATTACCTAATTGATAATTAATAAATTTAAAATTTAAATATTTTCTAAATTTATAAAAATTATTTTTATTAAATTATTTCAAAACATCACATAATTTATTTTAAGTATTTAATTTTAAATTAATAAATACTTTCTTATTTTTAAATATTTGAATTAATTAATTACTTAAATTATCTAATTAATACTTAATTAATTTAAAATCTAATTATTTTCTAAATTTGTAACAAAAATTTCCAAATTATAGTAACAAATTAGAGAATTTTTTTTCATTTATTTGCTTTTTTTCTAAAATTTAATAAATATTTTCTATTTTTAAATACTTTTCTTAATTATTAATTACTTAAATTACTTAATTGATAATTAATTGATTTAAAATTTAATTATTTTCCAAATTTGTAAGGAAAATTTTTTTTAATTATGTTTACATATCAAAGATTTTTATTTATTTATTTATTTATTTACTCTTTTAAATTTATTAAATATTCTTTATTTTAAATACCTTCCTTAATTACTTAAATTACTTAATTAGTAATTAATTAATTTAAAATTTAAATATTTTCTAAATTTACAAAAAAAATTATTAAATTAATTTCAAATCAGAGAATTTTTTTTATTTATTTGTATTTTTTAAAATTTAATAAATATTTCCTATTTTAAATATTTTTCTTAATTATTAATTACCTAAATTACTTAATTGATAATTAATTGATTTAAATTTTAATTATTTTCAAAATTTATAAAGAATTTTTTCTTCAATTATGTTAATATATCAGAGTTATTTATTTATTTATTTACTGTTTTAAATTTAATAAATATTCCTTATTTTAAATACTTTTCTTAATTTCTTAAATTACTTAATTAGTAATTAATTAATTCAAAATTTAAATATTTTTTAATTTTATAAAAAAATAATTTTATTAAATTATTTTTGAAATCAAAGAATTTTTTTAATTTATTTACTTTTTTTAAAATTTTAATATATATTTCTTACTTTAAATACTTTCCTTAATTACTTAAATTACTTAATTAGTACTTAATTAATTTAAAATTTAAATATTTTTTAAATTTATAAAAAAAATATAGTTTAATTAAATTATTTTCAAAAATCATAGAATTATTTTTGTTATTTAATTTTGAAATAATAAATATTTTGTTTCCATGTTAGATCATTATAATTAATTAAATACTTATATTATTTAATTAACAATTAATTAATTCCAAATTCATTTATTTTTTAGAACTTATGAAAATTATTTTTATTAAATTAATTAAAATTTCATAATATTTAATACTTAATATAATTTAATTTAATAATTATTTATATATATATATATATTAAAATTATTTAAAAATCCTTGTTTAAATACTTTATACTTTAAAAATTAATATTTCATTTTAAAATTTAATAAATATTTCCTATTTTAAATATTTTCCTTAATTATTAATTACCTAAATTACTTAATTGATAATTAATTGATTTAAATTTTAATTATTTTCAAAATTTATAAAGAATTTTTTCTTCAATTATGTTAATATATCAGAGTTATTTATTTATTTATTTACTATTTTAAATTTAATAAATATTCCTTATTTTAAATACTTTTCTTAATTTCTTAAATTACTTAATTAGTAATTAATTAATTTAAAATTTAAATATTTTTTAATTTTATAAAAAAATAATTTTATTAAATTATTTTTGAAATCAAAGAATTTTTTTAATTTATTTACTTTTTTTAAAATTTTAATAAATATTTCTTACTTTAAATACTTTCCTTAATTACTTAAATTACTTAATTAGTACTTAATTAATTTAAAATTTAAATATTTTTTAAATTTATAAAAAAAGTATAGTTTAATTAAATTATTTTCAAAAATCATAGAATTATTTTTGTTATTTAATTTTGAAATAATAAATATTTTGTTTCCATGTTAGATCATTATAATTAATTAAATACTTATATTATTTAATTAACAATTAATTAATTCCAAATTCATTTATTTTTTAGAACTTATGAAAATTATTTTTATTAAATTACTTTAAATTTGATAATATTTAATACTTAATATAATTTAATTTAATAATTATTTTTAAATATATATATATATATTAAAATTATTTAAAAATCCTTGTTTAAATACTTTATACTTTAAAAATTAATATTTCATTTTAAATCAAATTTTGTCGTATAATACCTCTAAATTTTCCCAAAATTATGAATTTTAATTTAAAATTATTTTAAAAAACTAAAATTTATTTCTCTGACAATTTTCATATTATTTAATTACTTTAATCCTTTAACTATTATTTAAATAATTATATGTTAATTATTTTAAAATTAAAAAAAAATTATTTTTAATTACAAATTATTTTAAAATCCCCCATGAGAGACTAGTGGATCTCCCCTATATTTATGTATGTTTATAAATTGAACTATTTTCAATTATATTATTTTTTTTAAATCTATATATTTATATTTTAAAACTATTTTAAAACTATTTTAAAATTCTATATTATTAAATCACCCTAATTTTGGGAGATTAACTTTATGGAATTTTAAAATAAGCTATGTATGTGAACAACATTCATGTGGGGAGGATTAGTGAATGATTAAGCTCCAATCATTCACTGATCACTTCATTAGTTTCATTTTACTTAGTGTTTCGTAGTCCTTGCATATGTAGGATGCACTAACACTTTTAAGCTCTCTTAGATCTAAGGACTTGGTGTGATTATGTTTGTATTGCATTCCCCTTATGTTATCACAAGGGTTATTTTCAAACACTTGGTTTAAACATATCTAAACAAGTGACACCTTAAGGACAATAACTATGGACCTGTCTAGCGGACTTATAGAAATTCTAGGAGTTATAATATACCTCCAAATGTCTTTAAACTCGAAACACTTAAACTTAGTGACATCCTAAACCCCTTGAAATTTTCATGGAATTTTTAGTGCTGTTTATACCCTTTAATTAATAAATCCTAATCTACCCTTTAATTAGGACCCAAAAACCTCAAAATATTATAATAAATCCATTTTAATTTTAAAAATTATAAATAATATATCAAACTCTTCAAATTTGAACCCTTAACCGTAAAAAATTAAAATTCCCTTAATTGGACATCAATTTGAACCTTAATTTAATTTTGACTAAAAATTATCCTTTTAATTAAATTAAATAATTAAAAATTATTAGAAATTCTAAATTTTACCCCAAACACTTGGGAACACTTTCTTAGGTCATTTATGACCTTTGAGAGGGATTCCAAGATGTTTGGAGCTGATTTGGATCAAAATCCCAAAAATACTTCCTTAATTAAATAATTTTGATAATTTATTAAATATCCAAACTTTGAAAATTCATAACTAATTTCAAAAAAATTTCAAATTGGGTAAACTAAAAGGCATTCAACTCATATTAAAATCTAGTATTTATTAAAAATATTATAATTCCAGAAATCATCTTGAATCACAAGGTCAACAAATCTGGTCAAACCTAAGTAAAAATCAGGTCAAAATTTTAAAAATTCATAACTAAATATGAAAAAATCTAAATTAAGCATACTTATAGTCTAACTGATTGGGTTAAGGTCTATTATTTTATAAAAATACTAACTATTCACAAACCTCTCTTAATTAAAAAGTCAACTTTTTTCCCCTTTGACTTAGCGGGAGGGTTGACCCTAAACCCTCTAAAATTCATTAACTCAACCTAAACTCTAGACAACATCACTATAAACTCTATGTTAACCTCCTAACCTGATAATAAACCATTTTATACACCTTCTCTTTTAATTTCTAACCAACCAATTTAACTTAATCAACCGTGATTGCTACTAGATAAACCTAGGCCTACGAAACTATTAACTTAGCCCCAAGGAAGGTTAAATAAACTTTATGGCCTCTGTGAGAAACAAAGAGTAATCACCTAATCATTAAAATATATCTGATTTAATCATTAATGCAGTAGTATTTAAATTCAAACCTAAACTTCTCCCTCAAACCTTCAACAAACCCAGACCCTAGATAACTTCAACCAATTACCTATCTTAGGATCTACCCTAACCACACAGCCTTCTATGCACACATAAAATTATTTTCTAGGGCACCACTTCTAGTTTTAGGCTAGGCTGGTGTTTACTTTTTTGCTATATGCTGAGTTTTCTCAATTTTCACTACATGTTGTGATTGAAAATTTGGTTGATGTGTTTGTTTTCTTTTTCTGCACCCTGCGAGTTAATGTGATGGGTAATAGACTACCCATAGGTTAGGATTAATTTTTGATACTAACAATATCTTTTGTAGGTGACCATGCTCATGTAGCACTTATAAAAGGGGGGGCTAAAATAATCATGATTTAAGACTAACAAGGTTTTGTGCAAATGCGCCAAAAATTGCTTAAAGCCCCCCAAATAAATGAGGACTAAAAATAAGTCATTCTAATAGCTGCTACTGCTGCTCCAGATGGTGCTCTTGATGCTTATCCCTCAAATAAATAATAGCATGGCCAAGTGTGGATCTCAATGAGTATTTTATTTATATATATATAACTGTTGAAATCTATGATCCCGAGCACTTAATTTTGATGGTGATAACTAATAATACTGAATTTATATGAACTTCCTTAAAAATTATAAATGTTTATCTTTAGCTGTGAGCACTAATATTTCAGGTCAGATACACATCGCTCAAGATTGCTGGAGACTAAAACTGGGTAGAATTGGGTATTCAAAAACCTATATTTTTATTTTCTTTATTTTTTATTTTCTTGAGTCTGCCACAAAAGCAGGTATATAAAAGGAGCAACCATGCACACACACAAAGGGAGATATTTTTTAAGTCAAAAATTTTTTAAAAAACTTATCATACTGTATGATTTTGAATCGTACTATACAATGAGTAATTAATACTCAGGCTAACTGCTAATTCTGTATGATTAGTTCAATGAACAAATCGTACGACACGATTTTCATCATACTGTACGATGAGGTTTAACTGAAAAACCCTAGCCGCCAGAATAAGTTTGGTAAGTTTATAATTTTGATATTCTGAACTATTCATACTGTACGATCTATATCGTACTGTATGATTATTTGAATACTTATCAAAATTATCTCCCATAATAAGGAAATAAAATTTTTGTTTCTTAATTAAATTCGATCATACTGTACGATGTTACATCATATTGTATGATAGTCAGAGATGATTTCATTCGTCCCTTTGATCATACCAGATGAAACCAAGGATTTTCTTCTATTCATCCCGGATGATATTCATATCGTACTGGACGATGTCCTGAAAATGAACTAATCATACTGTATGAATAGTGCAGTGTTGGACGATAGTCAGAGATGAATTTGCTCGTCCCAGAGATCGTCCCACAAATTATCCTGTACGAACAGTTGAAAATTACATGATCATCCTGTAAGATCTCCTGATTGTACAGTACGATATCCATAAAATTTGAGAACTATTCATTCATGCTCGTACTGGACGAAGCTATCTTTGATTTGATCGTACTGTACTATGTTATATCATATTATACGAACAGAGATAAAAAAGTTGAAATTTTTAGGATTTTTTGAAGCCTGATTTAAAAAGGATTTTGATTTTTTAATTAGTGGTTGTTGGAATATCTTGCTGCTGTGAAAAGCAATGAGGGGGGAAGGGACTCTTGAGAGAGAAGCTTTCTTTGGAGAGATCCAGGGGTTGTGAGAGGAAGGTGAAGGCGAGCTTGAGAATAAGGGAGAAGGAGTATGAGGGGATCACACGGTGTCTCCGAGCTAGCTGCATGCCTTGCTCCTCTTATGGCTTTGGGGAGTCTTGGGATAGTTCTCTTGGGAAGAGAGGCTTTAATATCAACTTCATCAAGGTACTTTGCCGTCTCCAGGAGGGAGAAAAAGGAGAAGGTCCGCTACCGACACCAGGAGGGTGACATAGCGTTTGGTATTCCGCCACATCGGGGAAGGTGAAAGTGAGTCTTGTAAAGGCTTCTCCGCCTTGCTGTCGGAGCAAAAGGAGAGTCAACTTTTAGTAGTGCAAATCCCAGAGTGGAGGACTCCGGGGAGTGGACGTACGTCAAGTGACTGAACCACTATAAAAATCTCTGGTGTGCTTTTTCTATTTTTATCACTCTTTACTTTTCACGCATTTTTTTTACTATTTTAATTACTTGGTGAAAAATTCTTATCTTTATCTTGTATTGTGAAATTTGTAATTATGTCACCAATATCATTGTTGTGAACGAACTACTAGCTTCCGCATTCTAATTGTTATGTTGCTATTTTAAAAATACAAAAAAATTAGAACTCCTGTTTAGTTTTAAATTTTTAAAATACCAATTTACCCCCCCTCTTGGCACATCTCGTACTTTCAAGTGGTATCAGAGCGGGGTTTCATAATAGTATGTTAGAAAACATAGAAATGTATGATCCTTGGCACATTTTGGTAACCGTAACACTGCGGAGGGCTATTCTATAACCCATCCACTTTTATTTGATAATATACCATTTGATTTCTAGAAAATATGCATGCCTACATTTTTACAGTCTCTAGACTATCGCATGTGGATGTTAGTTCAAGAAAGTTATTCTGGACCATTTTGTATGTTGAATGGAGTTAAACTGAATTAGCTTTTAATGAATGGAGCAATGAGGATAGAGAATTCACACAATTAAATGCTAAATGCTTAAATTATTTCTTTTGCACATTAAAATGAGAAGACTATATGCGAGTGTCTACCGGTACTACTGGTAAGCAAATTTGTGACAAACTGTATATCACATATGAAGGAACTAGTGAGGTCAAATAATCTAGGCTGAACATACTGCTACATGGTTACAAACTATTCTGCATGAAACCTACTAAAACTATCTCTGAAATATACACTAGATTCACCCAGATAGTGATATCCTTTCATGCTTTAGGGAGAGAGTTGTCTAACTCAGAAAAAGTGAATAAAATATTGTAATGTTTGCCTAGTTCATATGAAGCTAAAATTACTGCAATAACAGAGTCGAAAGATCTAAATGTTTATTCAATTGACAATTTGCTTGGGTCACTCATTACCTACAAGCAAGGAGTTAGTCAACAATAAAGTGATGCAGGTGAAAAGAAGAAGGAGCGAATGGTGACTTTAAAAGAAAACAATTCTGAAAGTGATAGTTCTACGGCAGAGGAAGATGACAACATAGCCCTGATGACTCGTCAGTTCAAGAATTTTTTGAAACGAAAGTAACGCCATCATCAAAGCAATTGGAACAAAGGTAAAAGCTCAAAGAATACTAAAGTTGCATCTGACACAATTTGCTTTGAGTGCAGGAAACTCGATCATCTCTGAGCTGATTGCCCCAACATTAATACTCATCAAATCAAGGAAAAGGGTGAGGAAAGGTCAAAGTTCAGAAAGGGCAAATCTAAGACACAAAAAGTATTTTGTGCTGACTCTATCTCAGAATCATCAGAAGAAGAAGCAGAGGAGGAGGTAACAAATTTATGTCTTATGACTAATGATAATCTTGATCAATCAGATCAAGATGAGGTATGTCAACTTTCTTATGATAAGCTATTAATTATTTCAGAAAAAATTTATGACTCGTATAGAAAGTTAAAGAAAAAGCATGTTAGCCTTAACACTGAGTTTAGTACTTTACAAAAAGAGCATGCTAGTGTAATTAAAGATTTTTCTAACTTGGATAGAGATCACATGTCCCTGCATGATGAATATGATGCATTAAATAAGAAGCATATTGAATTAATTACTACAGATGATACCTTCAAATCATCACGTGTTGAACTAGAGGATGCATTTAAGGAATTAGAAGAACTTGCAGAAGAATTAGATAGAAGTGAGCATACATTGAGATTTGAAATTGCAAGTCTTAACCAAGAGAATAAATTTCAAAATGAAAAACTTCATGCATTTGAAAACAATAAAACACCTCCCACATTTGCTGAGTTTTATAAGCCTCCACCATGTGAACCATCGCATTCAAAACCAGCACAGCATGCATCATCCAAACCTAGAAATATGCACTATCAACCCCGTAGATTAGCGAACCCATTTCCCGGTGTTAGTTGTTATTCTTATGGCATGCTAGGTCACATAGCCCACACGTGCATAATTCACCATAGGACACATGTCGTGTGGAGACCTAAGCTGCATTCATCAAAGAATAACAAGCATACATTTCATCCATACAAGCATAAGGTGGAACCCAAACTCACTTGGGTTCCCAAAACTAACCTGTGATTAAAATTATAGGGATGCTCTCATAGAAGACCTAGTGAGAGCATGTGGTACCTGGACATTGGCTGTTCGAGACACATGACTGGAGACATGAAGTAGTTTGTGATACAGGTGGCCAGGTCAGGAGGCAAGGTGACTTTGGGAGACAACACCACCAGAAAAGTGGTGGGCTCAGGTATCATTGGAAATTCTAAGAATTTAGTAATTAAAAATGTACTTTTAGTTGATGGTTTAAAGCATAATCTTTTAAGTATTTGTCAACTATATGACAAGAGCTTTGACATAAAATTTCTTTCTAACAAATGCATGATTAGTTTAAATGGTACACTTGTGTTAAAAGGAAAATGCATAAACAATATTTATATGTTAGACTTAGACTGTATTGAAAACTAAAACTCTTTGTGTCTAAAAATAATAGCTGATGACTCTTGGCTATGGCATAGGAGATTATACCATGCTAGCTGAAAACACTTAGGAACATCACTCAAAAAGACCTAATTAGAGGCATACCTAAGTTAAACTTTACTAAGGACCATCTATGTGATGCCTGCCAATTAGGAAAATAAGTGAAATCATCATTTCATTCAATTAAGGATATTAGCACGACTAGGCCACTAGAAATTCTACACGTGGACCTATTTGGACCTGTTAGTACTGCTAGCATAGGAGGGAAATCTTATGGATTTGTAATAGTGGATGACTACTCTAGGTTTACTTGGGTAAAAATCTTAGCATATAAGAGTGAGTCATTTGAAGAGTTTAGAACTTTCTCCACTTGGATTCAAAGAAAATTAGGATGTGAAATTACGATAATCCATAGTGATCACAGTGGAGAATTTGAGAATGATAAGTTTGAATCATTTTGTCAAGAGATAAGAATAGAACATAATTTCTCTGAACCTAGGACTCCTCAGCAAAATGGAATAGCAAAAAGAAAAAATAGAACTTTAGTTGAAGGTGCTAGGGCAATATTAGCTAAATACACTCTTCTTAGATATTTTTGGGTAGAAGCAGTGAATACTACTTGCTATGTTCTAAATTGGGTAAATGTTAGATCCAAACTTACCCTATGAATTGCTTAAGGGTAGGACACCCAATATTTCTCACTTACATGTTTTTGGATGCAAATGTTTCATCCTAATCAATGGCAAGTCACCCTTAGGAAAGTTCGATCCTAAATCTGATGAAGGGGTTTTCTTAGGCCACTCATCTCTAGGTAAAGCCTATAGAATCTTTAATAAGAGGACCATACTAGTAGAAGAGTCTACCCATGTAGTATTTGATGAATCCAATAAGATCTCTGAATCTAATCATGAAGAAGAAGAAGTTTGAAAGTTTGATTGGGATGTTAAGCCCTTGTGAACTAGTCCCGAGGCTAACCAAGAGGGGGGGGGTGAATTAGTTATTTAAAAATTCGAGAGCAACAGTGAAAATCTTTTCTATGATATGCAGCGAAAATAAGTAAATACTCAAACGAAAAGATTAATCACAGATTTCACCCAAGCAGCTAATCGCAACAACATAAAGTGCAGAAAATAATAAGAAAGAACACACCGAATTTATAGTGATTCGGTCCAACCTGACCTACGTCCACTCCTTGGAGGAACCCTCCAAGTATTGCACTAAAACCAAAGTGTCTCTCCTTTAGCCCCCACAGCTAGGCGGAGAAGCCCTTACAAAATCACTTCCACCTTCCCCGATGCGGCGGAGTAGCCGGGTCCTTCGTCAACTAAGAGATCTTCTTCTTCCCAAAACTTCCCTCGAGACACCCTTGAATCCGATGGTACTTAGGTGCTAGCTTGTCGGAGCAACCGTATGAACCCCCTCACACTCCCTCCAGAATCCCCCTTCCCAGGCTCTTCTCCCACTCAAACTCCACCCTTTTCTCTCTCCCTTTCAAGCTCTCTCTTCAAGTTTCTCCAAAAGAATGAAGACTCAATGGCTATCAAAGACACCGATCAAGTGCGTTGAGAAAGCTTAAATAAAGAGCTCCAAAAACCATTCCAAATTAGTTCTGGTGGCAAAGAACGTCCAGAATGATCGCCGGATCGTCCAGGATGATGTGCTCCAAAAGACGGCTTCAAAAAACCCCAAAAACTCAATTCTGCCGCCAAAGATCATCCTGAACGATCGCAGGATCATCCTGAACGATGTGCAGAATTTGAGCTGATTGTCCTGTACGATCCTGGGATAGTGCAAGACGATCAGTACAATTTTTGCAAAAATTGTCCAGTATGATATATATATCGTCCAAGATGATTAGAATAAATTTTGACTCTTAAATCCTTGCCTAAATTATCATGGCGGCTAGGGTTTTGAGATCATATTGGATCATCCAGGATGATATAAATATCATCCAGGATGATATAAATATCGTCCAGGATGATTAGTTCAATGAACAGATCGTCCTGGACGATCAAAAATTATCCAATATGATTTGTTCAAAAGTTGAACTTCTGGTTTTGACAGGATCTCACTCCCCCTGAGTATGTGTACACATAGTCACAAATAAGTATACACCCTTACAGGACTTGACTCAATAAATCAAAAAGTACATCAATGTGAAATATAATAAAGCCTATTCTACTCATTCTTGAGTCTTGAATCTTTCTTGGATTGATGCATGCTGTTCCTGAAATGTTAGTACACACAAACAAATATATATTCCAAATACTAGGAGATGAACCATAATATTTGTTATCAGCAAAATCAGAATTCGTTAGCCTGAGTTGCAACAAAGTTGAGATTACTCAGGGAGTAGAAACCATTACCATAGAGACTAGAGCAGAATCTCAGGAGCAATTGCCTAGAGATTGGAAATATTCTTCTATGTATCCTAAAGAGTTGATCTTAAGAGACCAATCAAAAGGTGTAAAAACTAGGCATGGACATAGGAAAGAGGTTAGTCATTCTGCATTTATCTCTATGATTGAACCCACAAATATAGATCAAGCCTTAGGAGATGGATTCTGGATCCTAGCAATGCAAGAAGAGTTGAATCAATTTATTAGGAATGATGTATGGGAATTAGTCAAGAGACCTAAAGAATAAAGTGTGGTTGGAACTAAGTGGGTCTTTAAAAATAAGATGAATGACTCTGGCATAGTAGTGAGAAATAAAGCTAGATTAGTAGCAAAGGGGTACAACCAAATTGAGGGAATAGATTTTGAGGAAACCTTTACACTTTTGGTCGGACTACAAGCCATTAGAGTACTCTTAGCTTTTCTTGCTTCAAGAGTTTCAAATTATATCAAATGGATGTTAAGAGTGCTTTCCTAAATGGGATAATCCAAGAGGATGTCTATGTTGAACAATCCCCAGGATTTGAAAACTCACAATTTCCAAATCATGTGTTTAAGTTAAAAAAGGCACTATATGGACTAAAGCAAGCACCAAGAGCCTGGTATGAAAGACTTAGTACATTCCTACTAGATAGAGGCTTTGTTAAGGGTAGTGTGGACACCACCTTATTCTTCAAAAAGGTGGGATATGAGATACTCATTGTTCAGATCTATGTAGATTACATCTTGTTCGGATCTTCAGAGAAAAACTTATGTGATAAATTTTTAAAAATAATGAGTGATGATTTCAAAATGAGTATGATGGGAGAACTTAATTACTTCCTTAGGTTTAGTGTAAGACAGATGGAAGGTAGAATATTTCTTAGCCAATCTATGTACATCAAAGATATTCTTAAAAAGTATGAAATTAAAAATGCTAAGGCCATGAATACTCCCATGAGCTCTAACATTCAATTAGATAAAGATTCAAATGGAAAGTCAGTAGATCAGAAGAAGTATAGGGGAATAATTGGATCACTTCTCTACTTAAGAGCAAGTAGACCAGATATAATGTTTAGTGTTTGTCTCTGTGCTCGATTTCAAGTGGATCCAAAATAATCTCACATGACTACTGTCAAAAGAATTCTTTGATATCTAGTAGGCACCCTAAACTTAGAAATTTGGTATCCCAGACACAGCACTACATTTAAAATCTTAGGGTACTCAGATTTAAAATTTGCAGGATGTAGGGTAGATAGAAAAAGCACCTCTGGTACCTGTCAATTCATTGGACAATCATTAGTTTCATGGTCTAATAGAAAATAGAATTCGATAGCCCTCTCAACAGCTGAAGTAGAATACATAGCGGTAGGAATCTACGTTGCACAAGTCCTTTGGTTAAAATAATAACTTTTAGATCTTGGACTACCTTTAGGATCCATCCCAATAACGTGTGATAACACTAGTGTAATTTACATATCTAAAAATCTAATTCAGCACTCACGAATAAAGCATATAGACATTAGACATCACTTCATAAGAGATCGTGTAGCTAAAGGAGATATTGAACTGCACCACATTACTACTAGAGATTAATTGGCTGACATTTTTACATAACCATTAGCTTATGACACATTTAGTACCATGAGAACAAAATTAGGTGTCTTAGACATTCAAGCTTAAAAAAAAAAAAATTGGGTGTTTATTTTTTTAAATAAGAAAAAGAGACTTTCCTGATCCTCTCACATTCACCTTGCTGATGCCCAAACCTTGAATTTCTCTGCACATCATACTGTATGATTTAGTATCGTTCTGTACGATTATCCCAAAATACATAAATCACAGCCTTCCACTCCATCCACAATCTAGATCTATCTTGTCTTATACATATCATACTATACGAATAACCACTCGTACTGTACGATACACATTATTGGTCATCGTACGGTACGAACCACCCATCATACTGTACGATCCACGTGTCAATCTAGATTGGGATGAATTTAAATTTAGCCGGTATGAAAATAATTATCATTTGTACTGTACAAACACCTATTCGTACTGTATGATCAATTTCGTCAAAAGTCGTTCAGACGACTTCTCAGGACGAATGCCCTCTCTCACATTCATCCAGTATATTTCTGATCGTACTGTATGATTTGACTCTCTTTTTCTAAAAAGTCATCCAAATGAACTAATTACACATATCGAACTGTATAATACTACATCGTACTATACGATACTTCTGAAACTCTCTAAATTAGAGGGATTTTATGAGTAATCTCACTCACTCTTCTTACAATTCCTTAATCTCTTCACCCATTTCCTGATCAATATTTGGTGGAAGCAAGCGAGGCTGAATGATCATGGGGAGCTCTTACTCCTCTCGACGATCGCTTTCTCTCTGCTGCTGACGAGAAAGCGTACACAAGTTAAAAGAAGCCAAAATCACCCCATCTTGTATGTTAAATCAAGTGGCTCTAAACTTCAAGGTGATGAATCTTTTCTCCTCCACCACTCTTCAATTTCTTTTGACACTCATATTTCCCTTCCACTCTGAACTTCTCTTTAAATTTCTAGCAAATCTAATAATCAACCTAGAATATACCACCTTTACCTCATATGTCTGTAAACAACATGTCGTCATCACTATAAAAGATATTGCTGAATACATTGGCCTATCCACTGAAGGCCCTCATCCCCAATCTATGCTCACTAATGATTATGATTTGACCTCAGTCAACATGACACTTAGAAATATACCATCTAATTAACACCTGCCTCTTGTCCAAACTCTTAATCAAAATGAATGCGTTATCCAGCATGTTCTTCATACGTCCATAATACCCAAAGCTGGAGACCGCATACACATTACCCCACTTCTATCTATGGTCACTTACTTAATCATGTCGGGCACCAAATTCAATGAAGTTCAAATGCTCTTTAATTATATTCATACCTTGTCTGCTTTCTGATATCCCAGTGCCCGAAGAAAACTCAATCTTGCCTTAGGACATGTCGTAGGCTACATCCTAGATGAAAAATATCAACTTCATTATCCTCTACCTCTAGACGATCTTCCTATCTTCTATTCAGATGCCTCTTTTTGTATTCTATTCCAACGGGGGGCCGCTCACGCTGATCCCGCTTTTGATGAAGAAGGGGCTGCCGCACCTGCCGATGCACCTCCACCACCACCAATACACCTGCGCGGACCTATCTATCCAGTCTACCCTCATGATGACATTATTCAATACCTTGATCGGTTGGAAACTAGACTGGATTCCCACACTGCTCAACAACATCAACAGCATGAAAGTGACATGAAATGGTTTGGGGAATGCTTTACCACCATCGATCACTAGTTCGCGTCCCTCTATTAGTACTTTCAAGTGGTTCCACCACCTCCACCACCTCCACCACCACCTCCAGATCAGGATCCTGATTTTTGAATATTTTAGTTTGTTTGTGTTATACTTTCATTTATTAGTTACTTGTCTTTGTATTTGCTTTTTGTTCTTGTTTGTACTTGTTGTTCTTCCCTTTTTGGTTCTATCAAAAGGGGGAGACATTTCTGTGTTGTTCTATCCTTAATATTAATGATATCTATTGTTTATATGTTGTTCTTATTATGCTTGCTCTGTTTGTTATAAATAACAAAAAAAAAATCTTTTTCTTCCTATTTTATAATAAGTTATCCTTCTGAGGGGGGACTAAGGAAGACATAACAATTGTGGCCATCAGAAAATATTATTTGACACTATCCAAAAGGGGGAGATTATTGAAATCCAGGATCCCGAGCACTTAATTTTGATGATGACAACTAATACTTACTAAATTTATATGGACTTCCTTAAAGATTATAAATGTTTATCTTTGTATGTGAGCACTAACATTTCAGGTCAGATATATACCGCTCAAGATTGCTGGAGACTCAAACTGGGTAGAATAGGGTATTCAAAAACCTGTATTTTTATTTTTTTTAATTTTTAATTTCTTGAGTCTGCCACAAAAGTATGTATGTAAAAGGAGCAACCTCGTACACACACAGAGGGAGATTTTTTTTAAGTCAAAATTTTTTTAAAAAAACTTATCATACTATATGATTTTGAATCATACTATACGATGAGTAATTAATACTCAGACTAACGACTAATTCTGGATGATTAGTTCTTTGAACTAATAATATAGTACGATTATCATCGTACTGTACGATGAGGTTCAATTGAAAAACCCTAGCCGCCAGAATAAGTTTGGTAAGTTTATAATTTTGATATTCTGAACTATTCATACTGTACGATCTATATCATATGATCTCCTAGTTTTGATCCTCTATGATGCGCATATTCATTCTTGATCATAAGATCTCCTAGTTTTAATCCTCTATGATGGGCATAATCCGACCCCATCATATGATCTCCAAGTTTTGATCCTCTATGTTGGGCATATTCATACCCCATCATGCGATCTCCAAGTTTTTAACTTCTGTGATGGGCATATTCCTACCCATCATATGAATTCATAGTTTTGATCATCTATGATAGTTATATTCCTACCCTATCATACGATCTCCCAGTTTCGATCCTCTATGATGGGAATATTCCTACCCCATCATGTGATCTCCTAGTTTTAATCTTTACGGATGCTCAACTTCCTACCCCATCATATGATCTTCATATTTTGATCGTCTATGATGGGCATATTCCTAAACCATCATACGATCTCCTAGTTTTGATCCTCTATGATGGGCATATTCCAACCCCATCATATGATCTTTCAGTTTTCATCCTCTATGATGGGCAAATTCGTACCCCATCATACAATCTCCTAGTTTTGACCCTTTGTGATGCTCAACTTCCTTCCATATTATATGATCTCCCTATTTTGATCATCTATGATGGGCATACTCCTTCCAATCATATGATCTCCTAGTTTTGATCCTTTATGATGGGCATATTCCTACCACATCATATTATCTCCTAGTTTAGATCATCTGTGATTGGCATATTCCTACCCTATCATACGATCTCCCAGTTTTAATCCTCTATGGTGGGCATATTCCTACCCCATCATATGATCTCCTAGTTTTGATCCTCTATGATAGGCATATTCCTACCCGATCAAATGATCTCCTAATTTCGATCCTCTGTGATGGGTATGTACCTACCTTATCTTATAATCTCCCAATCTGTTGGGCACATTCCTATGCCATCATATGATCTTTCTGTCCTAATCATGTATTATGGCCAAATTTTGACCCCATCATATGATCTCCCAATTTTGATCCTCTGTGATGACATATTCCTACCCTATCATATGTTCTACTAGTCTCGATCCTCTATGATGGGCATATTCCTTCCCCACCATATGATCTTCTAGTCTTGATCCTCTATGATGGCGATATTTCTACCCCAATATATGATCTCCTAGTTTCAATCCTCTAAGATCGACATATTCTTACACCATCATATGATCCCCAAGTTTTGATCCTCTATGATGGGTATATTCCTACCCCATCATACGATCAACATGTTTTAATCCTCAGTGATGGGCATATTCCTACCCCTTAATATGATCTCGAAATGTTGAACCTCTACGATGGGAATAATCCTACACCATCATACGATCTCCTATTTTTGATCCTCTTTAATGGTCATATTCCTACCCCATCATATGATCTCTAAGTTTTGACAATCTATGATGGGCATATTTCTACCCCATTATACGATCTCCCAAATTGATTCCTCTCTGATGGGCATATTCCTACCCCATCATACGATCTCCTAGTTTTGACCCTCTGTGCTGGGATTATTCCTACCCCATTAATGATCTCTTAATTTTGATCCTTTGTGATGGGCATATTACTACCCCATCATATGATCTCCCAGTCTCGATCCTCTGTAATGGTCATATTCTTACCCCATCATACGAGCTTCTAGTTCTGATCCTCTATGATGGGTATATTCCTACCCATCAAATAATCTCCTCATTTTGATCATTTGTGATAAGCATATTCCTACCATCTTATATGATTTCCAAAATCTGTTTCTCTATGATGGGCAGATTCCTACCCCATCATGCGGTCTCCCAATTTTGATCCCTTGTGGTGGGTATATTCTTACCCCATCATACGATCTCACAATTTTGATCCTATGTGATAGGCATATTACTACCCCATCATATGATCTTCCAATTTTGATCCTCTGTGATTGGTATATTCATACCCCATAATACGATCTCCTTTTTTTGATCCTCTATGATGGGCATATTCCTACCCCATCATACGATCTCCCAGTTTTGATCCTCTATGATTGGCATATTCCTACCCGATCATATGATCTCCTAGTTTTAATCCTCTGTGATGGGCATATTCCTACCCCATTGTATGATTTCTAAGCTTTTTTCCTCTGCGATGGGCATATTCCTACCCCAATAAATGATCTCCTAGTTTGGATCATCTATGATGGGCATATTCCTACCCTATCAAATGATCTCCTAGTTTTGATCCTTTGTGATGGGCATATACCTACCCCATTAAATGGTCTCCCAATTTTATTCCTCTGTTATGGGCATATTCCTACCCCATCATACAATCTCCCAATTTTGGTCCTCTCTGATGGGCATAGTATTACCCCATCATACGGTATCCTAGTTTTGATGCTTTATGATGGGCATATTCCTGCCGCATCAGATGATCTTCCTATCTTGATCCTCTGTGATGGCCATATTTCTACCCCATCACCTGATCTGCCAGTTTTGATCCTCTATGATGGGTATATTCCTACCCTATCATATAATATGCTAGTCTCGATCCTCTACAATGAGCATATTCCTACAAAATAATATGATCTTCGAGACTTGATCCTCTGTCGTGGCCATATTTCTACCCCATCATATGATCTCCTAATTTTGATCCTCTATGATGGGCATTTTCACACCCCATCATATGAACTCCCACTTTCGATCCTTCATGATGCGTATATTCATACCCCATCATAAGATCTTCCTGTTTTGATCCTCTATGATGGGCATATTCCTATCCCATCATACGATCTCTCAATTTTGATCCTCTATGATGGGCATATTCCTACCCTATCATACGATCTCCTAGTTTAGATCCCCTGTGATGGGCTTATTCCTTCCCCATCTTATGATCTACTACTTTTTATCATCTATGATAGCATATTCCTACCCAATCATATGATCTTCTAATTTTGATCCTCAATGATGGACATATTTCTACCATATCACATAATCTCCAATTTTTATTCCTCTATGATAGGTATATTCCTACACCATCATATGATCTCCTACTTTAGATCAGCTATGACAGGCATATTCCAACCCCATCATACGATCTCCCAATTTTGATCCCCTGTGAAGGGAATAATCCTAAACCATCATGCGATCTCCTAGTTTTTATCCTCTTTAATGTGCATATTTTTAACCCATCATATGATCTCCTAGTTTTGACCTTCTATGATGGGCATATTCCTACCAAATTATATAATCTCCCAATTTTAGTCCTCTATGATGCGCATATTCCTACCCCATCATACGATCTTCCAGTTTTGACCCTCTATGCTAGGCATATTCTTACCCTACAAATGATATGCTAGTTTTGATCCACTATGATGGGCATATTCCTGCACCATCATATGATCTCCTAAACTCGATCCTCTGTGATGGGCATATTATTACCCCATCATACGATCTCCTAATTTTGATCCTCTGTGATTGGCATATTACTATCGCATCAAATAATCTCCTAGTTTCAATCATCTGTGATAGGCATATTCCTACCCCATCATACGATCTCCAAGTTTTGTTTCTCTATAACGGGTAAATTCCTACCCCATCATGCGATCTCCTAATTTTGATCCTTTATGATGGGTATATTCCTACCCCGTCATATGATCTCCCAATTTTAATCCTATGTGATGGGTATATTACTACCCCATCATATAATCTTCCAGCTTTGATCCTCTGTGATGGGTATATTCATATCCCATCATACGATCTCCTTTCTTTGATCCTCTATGATGGGTATATTCCTACCCCATCATACGATCTTCCAGTTTTGATCCTCTATGATTGGTAAATTCCTACCTGATCATACGATCTCCTAGTTTTGATCCTTTATGATGGGCATCTTCTTACCCATCATATGATCTCCTTGTTTTGATCCTCTATGATGGGCATATTCCTATCCCGTCATATGATCTGTAAGCTTTTATCCTCTGTGATGGGCATATTCCTACCACTACATATGATCTCCTAGTTTTGATCGTCTATGATGGGCATATTCCTACCCCATCAAATTATCTCCTAATCTTGATCCTTTATGATGGGCATATACCTACCCCATCAAATAATCTCCCAGTTTTATTCATATGTTATGGGCATCCTACCCCATCATATAATCTCCCAATTTTGGTCCTCTATGATGGGCATATTATTACCCCATCATACGATATCATAGTTTTGATGCTCTATGATAGGCATATTCTTGTCGCATCATTTGATCTTCTTATCTTGATCCTCTCTGATGGCCATATTTTTACCCCATCACCCGATCTGCCAGTTTTGATCCTCTATGATGGGTATATTCTTACCCTATCATACGATATGCTAGTCTCAATCCTCTGTGATGAGCATATTCCTACCAAATTATATGATCTTCGAGTCTTGATCCTCTGTCGTGGTCATATTTCTACCCCATCATATGATCTCCTAATTTTGATCCTCTATGAAGGGCATTTTCCCACCCCATTATATGAACTCCCAGTTTTGATCCTTCATGATGGGTATATTCATACCTTATCATAAGATCTCCCAATTTTGATCCTCTATGATGGGCCTATTCCTATCCCATCAAATGATCTCCCAATTTTGATCCTATGTGATGGGCATATTCCTACCCTATCATACAATATCCTAGTTTAGATCCTCTCTGATGGGCATATTCCTTCCCCATCTTATGATCTACTACCTTTTATCATCCATGATAGTATATTCCTACCCAATCATATGATCTCCTAGTTTTGATCCTTAATGATGGACATTTTTACCATATCACATGATCTCCAATTTTTATTCCTCTGTGAGAGGTATATTCCTACACCATCATACGATCTCCTACTTTAGATCATCTATGATGGGCATATTCCAACCCCATCATACGATCTCCCAATTTTGATCCTCTGTGAAGGGAATAATCCTAAACCATCATACGATCTCCAAGTTTTGATCCTCTTTAATGTGCATATTTCTACCCCATCATATGATCTCCTAGTTTTGACCCTCTATGATGGGCATATTCCTACCAAATTATATGATCTCCCAATTTTACTCCTCTGTGATGGGCATATTTTTACCCCATTATACGATCTTCCAATTTTGACCCTCTATACTGGGCATATTCCTACCTTATAAATGATCTGCTAGTTTTTATCCACTATGATGGGTATATTCCTGCACCATCATACGATCTCCTAGTCACGATTCTCTGTGATGGGCATATTTTTACCCCATCATACGATCTCCTAATTTAGATCCTCTGCGATTGGCATATTCCTACCGCATCTAATAATCTCCTAGTTTCGATCATCTGTGATAGGCATATTCCTACCCCATCATACGTTCTCCTAGTTTTGTTCCTTTACGATGGGCATATTCCTACCCCATCATGCAATCTCATAATTTTGATCATCTACGATCGGTATATTCGTATCCCATCATATGATCTCCTAGTTTCGATCCTCTGTGATGGGCATATTCCTACCCCATAATATGATCTTCTAGTTTTGATCCTCTGTCATGGGCATATTCATACCCCATCATATAATCTCCTCATTTTGATCCTCTAAGATGAGCATATTCCTACCCCATCATATGATCTCCCAGTTTTGATCCTCTATGATGGGCATATTCCTACCCCATCACAAGATCTCATAGTTTTGATCCTTTGTGATGGGCATATTTCTACCCCATCATATGATCTCCTAGTTTTGATCCTCTTTGAAGGGCATATTCCCACCCCATCATATGATATCCAAGTTTTGATCCTCTATAATGGCCATATCCCTACCCCATCATATGATCTCCTAGTTTCGATCCTCTATAATGGGTATATTCCTACCCCATCAATTGATCTCCTAGTTTCGATCCTCTCTGATGGGCATATACATGCCCCATCACATGATCTACCAATTTTATTCCTCTGGGATGTGCATATTCCTACCCCATCACACAATCTCCCAATTTTGATCCTTTATGATGGGCATATTGCTACCCCATCATACGATCTCCTAGTTTTGACCCTCTATGATTGGTAAATTCCTACCCCATAATATGATCTTCCAATCTTAATCCTCTATCAAGGCCATATTTCTACCCCATCACACGATCTGCCAGTTTTGATCCTCTGTGATGGGCATATTCCAACCCATCATATGAATTCCCAGTTTTGATCCTCTATGATGGGTATATTTCTACCCCATCATACGATCTCCCAATTTTGATCCTCTGTGATGGGAATATTCCTACCCCATCATACGATCTCCTAGTTTTGATCTTTTGTGATGCTCAACTTCCTACCCCATCATATAATCTCCCTGTTTTAATCCTCTGTGATGGGTAAATTCCTACCCCATCATAAGATCTCCTAATTTTGATCCTCTATCACAACCATACTTCTACCCCATCACATGATCTCATAATGTTGATCCTCTATGATGGGCATTCCCCCCCTCCCCATCATATGATCTCCCAGTTCTAATCTTTTATGATTGGTATATTCCTATCCCACTATACGATCTCCTAGTTTTGATTCTCTGTGATGAGCATATTCCTACCCCATCATACGATTTCATAATTTTGATCCTTTATGATGGGCATATTCATACCCTATCATATGATTTCCTAGTTTAGATCCTATGTAATGGGTATATTCCTAACCCATCATATCATCTACTAGTTTTCATCCTCTATGATGGCATATTCCTTCCCAATCATACGATCTCCTAGTTTTGATCCTCTATGACGGGCATATTCCTACCCTATCATATGATCTCCAATTTGTATTGCTATGTGATGGGCAAATTCCTACTACATCATACTATCTCCCAATTTTGATCCTCTATGATGGGTATATTCCTACCGATCATACAATCTCCTTGTTTCTATCCTCAGTAAAGAGCATATTCCTACCTCTTCAAATGATCATCCAATTTTGATACTCAATGATGGGCATATTTCTACCCTCATTATATTATTAGCCTGTTTCGATCCTTAGTGATGATCATATTCCTACCCCATTTTATGATATCCCTATTTTGATTCTTCATGATGGGCATATTCCAACCCCATTATACGATCTTCCAGTCAGTATCATCTATGATGGGCATATTTCTACTCCATCACATGACCTCCCAGTTTTAATCATCTGTGATGGGCATATTCCTACCCATCATATGATCTCCTAGTCTCGATCCTATATGATCGGCATATTCCTACACATTATATGATCTCCTAGTTTTCATACCCTATGATGGGCATATTACTACCCCATTATAGTATCTCCTAATTTTTATCCTCTGTAATGGGTATATTCCTACATTATCATACAATCTCCTTGGTTTATTCCTACCACATCATGCAATCTCCCAGTTTCGATAATTTATGATGGGAATATTTCTACCTTATTATACGATATCCTAGTTTTAATCCTCAGTGATGGGCATATTCCACCCATTCATACGATCTTCTAGTTTTAATCTTCTATAATGGGTGTATTCCCACCCCATCACATGATCTCTTAGTTTGGATCCTCTATGATAGGCATATTCCTATCCCATCATAAGAACCCCAATTTTCATCCACTATGATGGGCATATTCTTACCCCATCAAACAGTCCCTCAGTTTCAATCCTCTGTGATAGACATATTCCTACCCATAATATGACATGCTAGTTTAGATCCTTTGTGATAAGCATATTCCTACCCAATTATATAATCTCCTAGTTTTGAACCTCTTTGATGGGCATGTTCCTACCCCATCAAACGATCTCCCTATTTCGATCCAACGTGATGGGCATATTCGTACCCCATCATACGATCTCCTAGTTTTGATCCTCTATAATAGGTATATTCCTACCCCATCATACTATCTCCCAGTTTTTCCTTTTTGATGGGTATATTCCTACCTGATTATGCGATCTCACAGCTTTGATCCTCTATGTTGATTATATTCCTACCCCATCATACGATCTCCCAGTATTGATCCTTAATGATGGGCATATTCCTACCCCATCATATGATCTTTCAGATTTAATCCTCTATGATAGGCATATTCCAACCCCATCATATGATCTCCTAGTAACATTTCTTTATGATGTGTATATTCCTATCCCATCATATGAACTCCTAGTTTTGATCCTCTGTGATGGGCATATTCCTACCCCATTGTACGATCTCCCATTTTTGTTCATCTGTGATGGGCATATTCCAACCCCATCAAACGATCTATCAGTTTCGATCCTCTGTGATTAGCATATTCTAACCCCATCATATGATCTCCAAGTTTTATCCTTCCAAGATGGGCACATTCCTTCCCCATCAAGCGATCTCCTAATTTCAACTCTGCGATTGGTATATTCCTACCCCATCAAACAATCTCCCAGTTTTGATTCTCTATGATGGTCATATTCCTTCCCCATCTTATGATCTTTCATTTTTGGCCCTCTGTGATGGGCATATTTCTTTCCCATCATATGATCTCCTAGTAAAGTTTCTTTATGATGGGCATATTCCTGCCCTATCATACGATCTCCTAGTTTCGATACTCTATATTTGGCATATTCCAATCCCATCAAACGATCTCCCAATTTTGATCCTCCATGATGGGCATATTCCTACCCCATCATATGATATCCTAATTTTCATCCTCTGTGATGAGCATATTCCTACCCCATCATATAATCTCCTAGTTTTGATCCTCTGTGATGGGTAGATTCCACCCCCATTTGATGATCTCAAATTTTTATTCTTCTCTGATGCGCATATTCCTACCCCATCATACGATCTTCCAGTTTTGATCCACTGTGATGTGCATATTCCTAACCCATCATAAGATTTGCCAGTTTAGATCCTTTGTGATGGGCATATTCCTACCCAATCAATGATCTCCCAATTTTGATCATCTTTGATGCGTATATTCCTACCCCACCATACGATCTCCAAATCTTGGTCCTTTATGATTGGCATATTCATACCCCATCATACGATCTCCTTGTTTTGATCCTCTATGATGGGCCTATTCGAACCCCATTATATGATCTTCAAGTTCTGATCCTTTGTAATGGCCATTTTTCTACCACATCCCACAATCTTGCAGTTTTGATCCTCAGTAATGGGTATATTCCTATCTTTTCATATGATCTTCCAGTTTTGATCCTCAATGATGGTCATATTCCTACCCCATTATATTATCTGCCAGTTTCAATCCTTAGTGATGGTCATATTCCTACCCCATTTTATGATATCCCAATTTTGATCCTCTATGATGTTACAAATCTGGTTTTCATGATGACAAATATGTTTGTATTCTATTTTGCTTGGCTAATCGATTTCAGGTACAAAAGATCAAAAACAACTCAAGCCAACTCAAGATTGGGTCCAAGTGTGTCTAAATGTACTATTTTTCCTTTTCTTGAGTCAATTATAATGTAACTGATCCCCTAGGTAAGTAACCTTGCACACATACATTCAGGAGGAGAGCTTGAGTGAATTAGAGTTTTTGTTCAATTTTTTGTTCAGATCATCCTGGACGATATTCACATCATCCTGGATGATCAAGTGAAAATAGAAACCCTATTTAGGGCGACCAAGTTAACTCTATCTGATTAAACCGATCGTCCTGGATGATCCATACATCATACGGGACGATAGGCTCAAATCAGAAATTCTCAGCCGCCAGATCAAGTTAGGCAAGTTTTTATTTTAAGATATTTGGTGTGATCGTCCCAGACGATACGTGTATCTTCCTGGACGATCCAGTACAATCATGCCTAAATTAGTCTGGTAATTAAGGAAAGCAACAAATATTTAATTGATACGATCATATCGTCCGTGACGATCGTAGGATCGTCTAGGACGATCATCATCGTCTAGTGTGTTTCAGATGTACATCCAGAGCGGTGATCAGGATGATTTTGGTACTTTTTGAACTAATCATACAGGATGATATCCGATCGTCCTGGACAATCAGGTCATTTTTATGTCATCCAACCCAAGTTTCTCTGGACGACCAGAGCGGTCTTCTAGATGAAATTCTTGAATTTACACAAATCGTCTCGGATGATCTCAGAATAGTATGGGACGATCAGAACAACTTTTTCCACTAATCATCCAGAAGTGCAAGATCTTCCAGGCTAAAATAGTTGATTTTAAATTGATCGTACAGGGCGATCGATCGATTGTCCTGGATGAACTAGGCCGACCAGTTGAGATTTAGGGAAAATTTTGAGCCCTCCTATAAAAGATCTTTTTCTTTCAACAAGAAAAATCTTTTGCCACTTTCCTTTCCAGAGAAACCCAAGAGAGAGAGAGTTTGGGAGAGAGAGAGGATCTTGTGAGGGGGAGTTTGTGAGGGATTCACGAAGGTTGCTCCAAACAAGGATCAGAGTCGTCTTCTCCATTCGTCCTCTCTCGACTTGTTGGTGTTCTTTGTGAGAGGATCGTTCGTAAGAAGATCCGGGGTTCTCTGCCTGCTTCAGGAGGAAGCAAAAGGAGTCCGAGGTTCTCTGCCTGCTTCAGGATGAAGCGAAAGGAGGTTAGGTTATCTGCCTCACCGTGTCGGTGGAAAGGAGTTTTTGTACAGGCTTCTCTACCTTGTTGTGGGAGCAGAATGAGAGTCACTTTGGTTTAGTACAATAGCCGGAGGGGAGGCTCCTGGGAATGGACATAGGTCAAGTTAACCAAACCATTATAAAAATATGGTGTGTTCTTTTTTATTACTTTCTGCACTTTTGCTTTTCTGTGATTATCTGCTTGGGTGAAATCTGTGTTTGATCTTTTCGCTTGTGTGTTTTACTTGTTTCCGCTACAAATCATCGAAAAGATTTTTTACTGTCTCTCTTGAATTTTTAAATAACCAATTCACCCCCCCCCCCCTTGGTTAGCCTCGGGACTAGTTCATCAGGTCTTGACATCCCTATCGAACTTTCAAGTGGTATCAGAGAGGGATTCATAAAATCTAGTTTCGAAAAACTTTTGAATTTGATCCATAGCTAACTTTGGTAATCGTAATACTATTTAAGGTTATTCAATTACTTGACCGCCGTTATTTCATAACATACCTTTTGATTTTTGGAATACTCGCATGTCCACTTTTCTTCAATCAATTGATTATCGCATGTGGATGCTTGTTAAGGATGATTACGAACCTTCTTTTAGAATGATTAACAATGTTAAAATTGAACTGCCCTTTACTGATTGGACTTTTGAAGATCGTGACTTAGTACAATTGAATGCCAAATATTTGAACTATTTTTTCTGTGCTTTAAAATCTGAGGATTACATGTGTGTTTCTACTTGTACAACTGACAAAGAAATTTGGGATAGATTGTGCATCACTTATGAAGGTACAACTGAAGTCAAGCAGTCTAGGTTAAACATATTGCTTCATGATTACAAACTTTTTCACATGAAACCTACTGAATCCATTTATGAAATGTATATGAGGTTCACTCAAATCTGGAGGAAAGGGTAGAACCTCAAACCACACTACTTAGAGATTGGAGATATTTTTTGAGTCATCCTAAAGAACTGATCTTAGGAAACCCTTCTGAAGGTGTTTAGGACTAGACATGGACTTAGGAAGGAAGTAAACTACTCTGCCCTTATCTCAATGACTGAACCCACCAACATCAATCAAGCCCTTTCTGATGAGTTTTAGATCTTAGCTATGCAAGAAGAAATGAATCAATTTGTAAGGAATGATGTTTGGAAGTTAGTAGAAAGACCTAGAAATCAAAGTATAGTGGGAACCAAGTGGGTCTTTAAGAATAAGATGAATGATTCAGGTGTGGTGGTTAGGAATAAGGCAAGATTGGTGGCTAAGGGGTATAATCAGATTGAAGAGATTGATTTTGAGGAGACCTTTTCCCCTCTAGCTAGATTAGAAGCAATTAGAGTGCTACTATCCTTTGCCTGTTATAAGGGATCTATGCTATTTCAAATGGATGTCAAGAGTGCCTTTTAAATGGGGTAATAAAAGAGGATGTTTTTGTAGAATAACCCCCAGGTTTTGAGAGTTTCCAATATCCAAATTATGTTTACAAATTAAAAAGGCCTTATATGGATTGAAACATGCACCCAGAGCATGGTATGAGAGGCTTAGCACATTCCTGCTGGAAAGAGAGTTTGTTAAGGGGAGCGTAGACACCACCCTTTTTCTGAGGAGAATAGGAGATGACTTACTCATTGTCTAGATCTATGTTGATGATATAATTTTTGGATCTTCTGATAAATATTTATGTTATGAGTTTTCTAAAATAATGAGTAAGGAGTTTGAAATGAGTATAATGGGCGAATTGTCCAACTTTTTGGGGTTTAGCATAAGGCAAATGGATGATGGAACCTTTCTAAATCAATCTAAATACACTAAGGACATTTTGAAGAAATATCAAATGGATAAAGCTAAGCCAATCAACACTCCCATGAGCTCCTCTGTTCAGTTAGATAAGAATTCAAGTGGAAAATCTGTTGATCGGAAGAAGTATAGAGGAATAATTGGATCACTACTTTACCTGACTGCTAGCCGACCTGATATCATGTTTAATGTTTGTCTTTGTGCTAGGTTTCAGGCTGATCCTAAAGAGTCCCACCTGACTACTGTTAAGAGAATTCTTAGATATCTTTTAGGGACTCCAAACCTAGGAATCTGGTACCCTAGGCACAACACCTCTTTTAAGATTATGGGATATTCTGATTCTAACTTTACAGGGGATAGGGTGGATAGAAAGAGGCACTTCTGGAACTTGTCAATTCATAGGATAGTCTTTAGTCTCCTGGTCTAGTAGAAAATAGAACTCAGTTGCACTTTCCACTGCTGAAGCTGAGTACATTGCCTTAGGAAGTTTTGTGGCCCAAGTTCTTTGGTTGAAGTAACAAGTCTTGGATTTAGGATTACCTGTGGGCATAATTTATGTTCTGTGTGATAATACTAGTGCCATCTGCATCTCTAAGAATCCAATCCAACATTCCTGAACCAAACACATTGATATAAGGCATCACTTCATTAGGGACCATGTTATAAAAGGGGACATTGAGCTACATCATGTAGCTACTGAAAATTAGCTGGCTGACATATTTACAAAACTACTGGCCTTTGACTCATTCAGTATTTTGAGGACCAGATTAGGAGTGATTGATATAAATGCTTGATTCTAATGACTGTTGTTTTCCAATTTGTCTGTTTCTCATTCTATTTCTATTAGTTAGCTATTTGATTTGATTATTTATTTTCTATGTTTTAATTTTTCTACTGATTTCTATTTTAGCCTTGGTGTTAGTTTGATTTGAGTATTTATTTTGAGTGCGATTTCTTACTTGCTTTTATTTACTGGTTTTTATCTTTTGTTTTTTGTTTTATCTCTTTTAAAATCAGATCACTGCTCACTACTATTGACAAACTAGATTTCTGACTGAGAGTTTTACCTTAGCTTTTATTTGCAAGCTGGTAAGCAGTGATTGATTCCCCTGGATCTGTTAAAGGGAAGAAACATCAATGATTGTTTCTCTTCCTCTTACTCCTTTACTGGTGTATTGTTCCTTTTGGATAAAAATCTTCTTTAAAATTAAAATATTAATTTTTGAAATAGAGATTTATTTTATCATCCTACAGTAATCTACCTCATATGAATAGTATTTTTCAAAGTCTTAAGTCATTATTATGATTTTCTAAACCAAGTGATTGCACTTATCATATGATGTATGGTTTTTATTTTGTGAATTACTCTTCCTTATTGTAGAGAGTAAGCTTTGGTGTTTCTTATGTCTGGAAGGTAATTTTACAGTTGAGATCCTTTAATGATTTTGAGAGGGAGAGAAAGCTACACAAGATGCGTAGTGTGCCAAATAAATTGAAAAAGAGGCACAAAATGAGCCCAAAGCTGAAAAGATGTGAAATCTCGCCAAACTAAAAGATATGCAAAGTGTATCAAAAATCAAAAGATACGCAAAGTGCCAAACAAATTGAAAAAGAGACATAAAATGAGCCCAAATCTATGATGGGCGTCTCTCGAATTTTTAAATAACCAATTTAACCCCCCTCTTGGTTAGCCTCGGGACTAGTTCATCAGGGCTTAATATCCCAATCATAGATTCATATGATGGGTATATTCCTACCGTATCTTACGATCTTCCAGTCTTGATCCTATGTGATGGGCATATTTCTACCCCATCACATGATGTCCCAATTTTGATCATCTATGATAGCATATTCCTACTCTATCATATGATCTCCTAGTCTCGATCCTCTATGATGAGCATTTTCCTGTTGTGAATCTGGACTTAAGGATTATGATTTTGATGATAGCTAATATTTCTATTTTTGTTTGAGTGCCTAACCTTTTAGGTTCACAAGATCATTTACAATTCAAGCCAGCTCAAGATCGTGTCAATCTGTTTATGTTTCAGGTTCAATGTATTTTTCCATCTTTCTTGAGTCAAGTGTAATGTAATGGATCCCCAAGCTAAGTAACCTTAGACACACACACACTTAGGGGGAGATTTTTAATGAGTTAGAGTTTCTAGTCTAATTTTGTTTAAATCGTCCTGGATGATATTCACATCATCCTTGATGGTTCATTGAAAACAGAAACCCTAATTAGGGAAACTATGTTAAGTCGGTCTGATTAAGCAGATCATCCTGGACAATCATCCCATCGTACAGGATGATATATTCAAATAAAAAATTCTCAGCAGCCAGGCTAAGTTAGACAAGTTTTTATTTTTAACTTTTTGTTCTGTCATCCTGGATGATACGTGTATCATCCTATATTATTCATTACAATCATGCCTATTTAGTCAGGGGATTAAGAAAAGAAATTAAGGTTTGATTGATTTGATCAGATTTTCCTGGACGATAGAAATATCTTTATGGACGATTTACTAGAAATCCTGACCGTCCAGTGCATTTCACCTGGATGACCTGAATGAACCTTTAGACGATATCTCGATTTTGAACTAATCGTACGGGATGATATCTATATCAACCTTGACGATCAAGTCATTTTGGAATCGTCTAGTGTATTTCACTTGGACGACCGGAATAATGCTCTGGATGATATTCTCGATTTTGAACTAATTATATGGGACGATATATATATCATCCTGCACGATCAAGTCATTTTTAAAATCGTCTAGCTCAATTTTCCTAGACGACCCAAACAATCTTCTGGATGATATTCCCATTTCAATGAATCATCCAGGACGATCGTAAAATTGTCACGGACGATCAGAACAACCATGTCTTCTAATCATCCAGAAGAACCAGATGATCAGGCCAAAAGGGGTCTAATTTACACTGATTGTAAAAGATGATCTATGGATCACCCTGGATGTTCTTTGATGGCAAATTAAAATTTAGTGCAATTTTTGAGCCCTTCTATATAAGGTTTTCATTCTTTTACTGTAAAAGTCTTTTGCTAAAATTTTTTCCTGAGAGAGTCCTTGAGAAAGAGAGGGAGAGCTTGGCAGAGAGAGAGAGAGAATCTTGTGAGGTGGAGTGTGAGGTGTTCACAAAGGTTACTCCAAGCAAGAATTTAAGTCATTGTCTCCAGTCGTCGTCCCTAGTTTCCTTGGTTCTCTGAAGAAAGGATCATCTGTAATAAGATCAGGTTCTCTTCTTGATTAAGGAGGAATCAAAAGGAGTCTGGGTTCTCTACCTCACCGGGTTGGTGAAAAGGAGTTTCGTAAAGGCTTCTCTTCCTTATTGTGGGAGTAGAAAGAGAATCACTTAATTTTAGTGTAATACCTAGAGGGGAGGCGCCGGGGAGTGGACGTAGGTCATGTTGATCGAACCACTATAAAATCTAATTTATTCTTTCTGGTTAATTTTTGCACTTTACTTTTCTATTGATGATCGTGTGATCGTAGTTATTATTTTATTTTGTTAAACGTCTATACATCATCGTGAAATTGTAATTATTTTAAAACATCCAAAAAGTTTTTCAAAATCATTTTTGCTTAAGAATTTTTAAAACTACTAATTCACCACCCCTCTTAGTTAGCCGCAGGCTAGTTAACAAGGGCTTAACATCTCTATCGAACTCTCAAGTGGTATCAGAGCAGGATTCATAAAATTATGTTTTAAAAAACTTTTGAATTTGATCCATGGCTAACGTTTGTAATAGAAACACTGCAGAAGGATATTCCATCACTAGACCACCCTTATTTGATAACATACCTTTTGATTTCTGGAAAACTCACATGCCCACTTTCTTACAATCAATTAATTGTCGTATGTTGATGCTTGTTAAAGATGGTTATGATGCACCTTGTAGACTAGTTAATGGTGTTAAAACTGAACTACCTTTTTTGAATGGACATTTGATGATCGAGAGTTAGCACAACTAAATGCAAAATGTTTAAACTATTTTTTCTGTGCATTAAAATCTGAAGATTACATGTGTGTCTCAACTTGTACGACTGGTAAAGAAATATGTGATAGATTATATATTACTTATAAAGGCACATTAGAAGTCAAACAATCTTGGTTGAATATCTTGCTTCATGGCTATGAACTCTTTCGCATGAAACCTAGTGAGTTAATATTTGAAATTTACACTAAGTTTATACAAATCATCACCTCCCTGCATGCCTTAGGAAGAGAACTTACTAACTATGAAAAAGTTTATAAAATTTTGAGATATTTGCCCTCTCCCTATGATTCCAAGATAACTGTTATCACTAAATCGAAAGATTTGCATAATTATTCTATCGATAACATACTTGGATCACTAATTGCTTATGAGCAAAGAGTGAACCAAAGGCAGCTTGATGCAGGTGAGAAGAAGAAAGAGAAGACAATGGCACTGAAGGCTAATGATTCTGACTCTGGCTCTTCAGGGTTTGAAAGTGATGATGCTGCCTTAATCACTAGGCAATTCAAAAGCTTTCTAAGGGAGAAACATAAGAACTATCAGAAGTGGAACAAATGTAAGAGTAGTAAAAATTTTAAAGGTTCTTCTAATATAGTTTGTTTTGAATGCAGTAAGCCTGGGCATATAAAGGTTGATTGTCCTACATTTAAGACTCACCTAAGCAAGGAGAAGCGTGAGGAGAAGCCCAAGTTCAGAAAGGATAAGAAGAAGATCCAAAAGTCTTTCTAGGAGGATTCTTCATCTGACTCCTCTAAGATTAAAGTTGAAGAGGAGACTACAAACTTGTGTTTGATGGCGAATAAACATCGTGGTCAGTTAGACTAAGAAGAGGTATGTGATTTTACCTATGATTAATTACTTGGGATTTTGGAGAAAATCCATTCATCATATAGAAAACTTAAGAAAATGCATCATAGCCGAAAATTGGAATTCTTGAACCTTCAAAAAGCGCATGAAGTTTTACTTAAGGATCACTCTACACTCGATAGAAATCTCATGTCGTTACTTCATGAATTTGATGAGTTAAACAAAAATCATTCTGAATTAATTATCGAGCATGATTCTCTGAAAATATTGTATGCTGATTTAGAAAAAGCATATAAAGAACTAGACATTATGGCATGTGATTTAGATAGTAGTGAGCATGCATTTAAATTTGAAATTGCAAGTCTTAAAAAAGAAAATGAGTTTCTAAATGTAAAAGTAAGTGCATTTGAGAAAACTAAAAAACTCTTATATATTAATTAACCCCTTTTTTGTCACCCGTAGGAAGAGGCACAATCACCCATATATATTAATTAACCCTTTTTTTGTCATTAGATATTTTTCATGTGGTATGCTAGGACACATATCCCACACCTGTACTATTCACTATAGTATATATTGGCTGTGGAGGCCCAAACTGCATGATTCACAGCATAACACACATGCATTGCATTCTTCATTTCATAAGAAGCAACCCAAACTTATTTGGGTTCCTAAATCTGACGTTGGATTTTTTTTGTAGGGGTGCTCTTACATAAGTCCTCATGAGAGCATGTGGTACCTAGACAGCAGATGCTTAAGACATATTACTAGAGACGTAAATCAATTCATTTCACTGGAGACCAGGGCTGGAGGTAAGGTCACTCTTAGAGACAATATCACCAGGAAAGTGGTGGGGGTAGGTATAATCAAAAACTCCAAGAACCTTTTAATTAAAAATGTTTTGCTTGTAGATGGACTGAAATACAACCTGCTCAGCATCAGTCAACTCTGTGATAAAGGATTCAGCATCAAGTTCCTAGCAAACACATGCTTTATAAGCCTAAATAATAATATTATTTTGTAGGGTAAGAGGATCAACAACGTCTACATGCTTAATTTAAATAATATTGAAAGTGCTGCTTCATTTTGCTTAAAAATTGATACTGATGAGTCGTGGTAGTAACACAGGAGGTTATGTCATGCCAGTATAAAAAACCTTAGAAGAGTCACCCAAAAAGACTTAGTTAGAGGTGTCCCCAAGCTTAAGTTCATGATGAACCACCTGTATGATATCTGTCAGCTAGGGAAGTAAGTCCAATCCTATTTCCACTCCATTAAGGACATCAACACCTCTAGACCTTTAGAAGTCCTTCTAATGGATCTCTTCGGACCCATTAGCACTGCCATCTTAGGGGGAAAAGTTTATAGATTTATGATTATCGATGATTACTCGAGGTTCACTTGGATTAGATTTTTCACATAAATCTGAGTCATTTGATGAATTTAAATCTTTCTCCACTTGGATTCAGAAGAAGTTAGGTTGTGAGATCTTGATCATCCATAGTAATTATGGTGGGGAGTATGAAAATGTGAGATTTTAAACCTTCTATGAGGAGCAAGGGATTAGCCATAAATTTTCAGCTCCTAAGACCCCTCAGTAGAATGGGGAAGCTGAATGGAGGAACAGGACCTTAGTGGAAGCCACTAGAGCCATGCTTGTTGAGTATTCTCTACTAAAATACCATTGGGCAGAAGCGGTGAACACAGCCTGTTATGTGTTGAATAGGGTGAATGCTAGATCCAATCTAAATAAGACACCTTATGAGATCATTAAGGGTAGAACTCCAAACCTGGCCCACCTCCATGTCTTTGGCTATAAGGTATTCATTCCTAATAATGGGAAATCATCCTTAGGAAATTTTGACTGAAAATATGATGAAGGAGTGTTCTTAGGATATTCAACTGTGGGGAAATCCTTTAGGGTGCTTAATAAGAGGACATTGGTGGTGGAGGAGACTACTTATATAGTATTTGATGAATCTGATCCTAAGTAGCTTAAAGCTAAGGAAGAAGAGGAATTAGGAGAGATTACCCAAGAAGTAGAAAATGTAAATCTAGAGGAAAGGGTAGAACCTCAAAACACTTTGCCTAGATATTGGAGATATTCCTCAAGTTATCTTAAAGATCTGATCTTAGGAGACCCTTTTGAAGGTGTTAGAACTAGGCATTGACTTAAGAAGGAAGTAAACCATTCTACCTTTATCTCAATGACTGAACCCACCAACATCAATCAAGCCCTTTCTGATGAATTTTGGGTCCTAGCTATGCAAGAAGAACTTAACCAATTTATGAGAAATGATATTTGGGAGTTGGTAGAAAGACCTAAGGATCAAAGTAAAGTAGAAATAAAGTGGGTTTTTAAGAATAAAAGGAATGATTCTGGTGTGGTGGTTAGAAGTAAGGTAAGATTGGTGGCTAAGTGGTACAGCTAAATAAAAGGGATTTATTTTGAGGAGACCTTTGCCCCTATAGCTAGACTGGAAGCCATTAGAGTGCTACTAGGCTTTGCGTGTTATAAGGGATTTAAGATTTTTCAAATGGATGTCAAGAGTGCCATTTTAAATGGGGTAATAAAGGAAGATGACTTTGTAGAGAAACCCCCAGGTTTTGAGAGTTTCCAATATTCAAATCATGTTTACAAATTAAAAAAGGCCTTATATGGATTGAAATAGGCACCCAGAGCTTAATATGAGAGGCTTAACACATTTCTACTAGAAAGAGAGTTTGTTTAGCGGAGCGGAGACACCACCCTTTTTTTGAGGAATGTATAAGAGGATTTACTCATTATCCAGATCTATATTGATGATATACTATTTAGATCTTCTGATCAAAAGTTATGTAATAATTTTTCTAAAATAATGAGTAAGGAGTTTGAGATGATTATGATGGGAGAATTTTCCTACTTTTTGGGATTTAGCATAAGGCAAATGGATGATGGAACTTTTTCTCAATGAATCAAAGTATATTAAGGACATCTTGAAGAAATATGAAATGGATGAAGCCAAGCTAATAAACACTCCCATGAGATCCACTGTCCAGTTAGATAAGGATTTAAATGGAAAATCTATTGATCAAAAGAAGTTTAAAGGAATAATTAGATCACTGCTTTACTTGACTGCTAGCCGACCTGATATAATATTTAGTGTTTGTCTCTGTGTTAGACCTTAAGCTGATCCTAAAGAATCTCACCTAACTGTAGTTAAGAGAATCCTGAGATATCTCTTAGGGACCCCAAACTTAGGAAACTGGTATCCTAAGTACAACACTTCTTTTGAGATTATTGGATATTCTGATTCTGATCTTGCAGGGTGTAGGGTGGACAGAAAGAGCACTTCTGGAACTTGCCAATTCATAGGATAGTCTTTAGTCTCTTGGTTCAGTATAAAACAAAACTCTATAGCACTTTCCACTGTTGAAGCTGAGTACATTGCCTTAAGAAGTTGTGTGGCCCAGGTCCTTTGGTTGAAGTAATAAGTTCTGGATTTAGGATTACCTGTTGGCATAATTTTAGTTCTATATGATAACACTAGTGCCATCTGCATCTCTAAGAATCCTATCCAATATTCAAGAACCAAACACATTGATATAAGGCATCACTTCATTAGGGACTATGTTACAAAAGGGGATAGTGAGCTACACCATGTAGCAACTGAAAGGCAACTGGCTGACATCTTTACTAAACCACTGGCTTTTGACACATTCAGCATTTCTAAGGACTAGATAGGTTGTGATTGACATAAATACATGAATCTGATGATTACTGATTTCTTAACTTTTTGTTTTTCATTTTTCTTTTAGTTTTTGTTTGATTTGATTGCAGTGTCTTTTTAGATAATTTATTTTACTATTATTTTTTATTTGATTGAATTTGCTTATCAAAGATGGTTCTTTCTTTTTACATGCTTTTCTCTTTGCTTTTGATTTATTGATTATTTTCTTGAGAATTAGATCACTTCTCACTGTTACTGATAAACTAGATTTCTAACTAAGAGTTTTTTGCCTTATTTTTGGTTGAAAGCTTATAAGCAGTGATTGACTTCTCTGAAATAGTTAAAGGGAAGAAATATTGATGATTGTTTCTCTTTCTCTATGTCCTTAAATGGTGTATTGTTCCTTTTGAATAAAAATTATTTTCAAAATTAAAAAGTTGGCTTTTGAAATAGAGATTTATTTTATCTTCCTATAGTAATCTATCTCATATGAATATTGTTTTCAAAGCATTGAATCATTATTATATCTTTCTTAATCAGGTGATTGCACTTATCATATGGAGTATGATTTTGTTCTATGAATTACTCCTCCTTATTATAGAGAGTGTGTTTTTTCTTCTCTTATATCTGGAAGTTAATTTCACAACTGAGATTGTTTAGAGATTATGAAAGCAAGCAAGCCTGCAACAAAAAATAAAAAGTGTCATAAAATGGGTCCAAAAATAAAAAGATGTGTAATGACGCCAAAAAATAGAATGATACACAAAGTGTATCAAAAATCAAAAGATGTGCAAAGTGTGCCAAATAAATTGAAAAGTGGCATAAAATGAGCCCATGAAGAAATAAGCTTTCTCCCCTTTCAAATCTTTTAATATCTTAGAAAAATCCATACGCCACTTAATACTATCAAAAGCTTGAGATTGAAAATCATGATTTCTGTTTCTTTACTTTGTAATACTATTTTATTAGATATTTTTTTGGAACGAGGCTTGAAAGGATCTCTCTTCAAATTTAATTTCTTTTTTTTTTGAATTAGACTTTTGTTTGAAAGGCATTTGAACCTGTAAGGTGTTCGAGGTAGGAGTTACAAAAGATAATTTTCCAACTTTTATCAATTTTAACGTGGTCAATTTCCTTCTTATTAGATTTTGAATTAAATATTAAGGACAAATTCTAATTTACTAGAGCAGATCAATTAAAAACAAATTTAATTTTATTTTCTAGTTTCTATTTTTCTTTTTCCTTGATTTGATTTTGATTTTTCTTTTTTATGTGTTTTTGGGTTCCCTGATCATTCCTCTCCATCCTTCATCTTTTTCTATTTTTTTTCACATCATCCTGGACGATCCCTACATCATCCCTGATGATAGGTTCAAATCATCCCCACCCGGATCCAACGGCCGATATGCATCAATTATTGGTGATGATCCTTGATGATACACCTCATCAACCTGGATGATCCACATGGCAGTAAATGGATGATTTAAATTCAACACGTCTGATTCATTTATTACATATCATCCTTGACAATCCACCTAATCATCCTGGATGATACTTTTCATTAATAGTCTTCCAGCTTGACTCCTCGGGATGATCGCCTATGTCTAATCATCCTGGATGATATCTGATAATCCTGGATGATCTGACTACCTTTTTGACCAATCATCCTGGATGTAATTATTGCTCCTATCATCCTTGATGATCCTGCGATCGTCCTTGATGATAGGGCTATTTTTATTTAAACAACTATTTTCTTTAATTTTTCCACCACACATTCTTTCTATATCCTTACTCACTCTTCCTCTCATGGCTGGTGGCAAACGATCTAGGCAACAGGGTGCTAGTTCCTCCCGATCCCCTCTTTCCTAATGCAGCCGATAAAGCTGCCTTCGAATGTTATCTTGATGTGGGGATCACTCTATAAAAAATTTTCAATCCACACATTCTCACATATTCAGTAATGGATCTTTTCGCTCACACCTCCTTTACTTTTATTCTTACTCTTACATTTATGTTTAGCATTGAGCTTCTCCGTATTTTTTTTTGTGAATCTTCACATCAATTTTTCTTACTCCGCTCTCTACTCTTATGTTAATCACCGCCCTGTAGAATTAACCACTTAGGACTTTCATGATATTCTCCAACTATCCATTACTGGCGATAAACCCCATTTTTTTATCCTTTGACCCTGACTTTCACTGAAGTGTGGCCAATCACTTTTTGAGCAACACTAATGCCCCATACCACGATAATGCCTGCTCTTCCTTAGTCAAGGATGCTTAGATAATCCAGTATGTCCTTCACTCCTCTATCATTCCCAAGGCTGGGGACCGCATCAAAATTACCCCTTACTCTCCGTAACTACCTTCTACATCATAGCCCACCATGATTTCAATGCTATCGATCTCCTCTTTTGCTACATTGAACACCTCACTAGCATTAGGGATCTGGGTCATAGGAGACGCCCAAATCTAGCCTTAGGACCTCTCACTGTCTATACTCTTAAAATAAAGTATAATATGTAATATCCAATTCTAGCTGATATTAATCCTTCCTTCTTCTCCAACAACCCCTTCCATGTTCTTTACTGTACATGACTTCATCTGGAGCCTAACACGGATGTGGAGGGAGAAGAGGAAGGAGCTGCTCCTGAATCCGCTGCACCTGCTCCTCTCTATATAGAATCACTATTAAATCACCTGGTGCACAGGTTTGATCAGTGGGAGGTAAGATTTGACTCCTACGTGGTTGCCCAGGAGTAGCAGTATGTGGAGGATGTGAACCGTTTTAATGCCTATATAGCCCAGCAGCAGCAGCAACACGACCAGGACATGGCCTGGCTTGGAGATCAATTATCAATGTTCAATGTTTTTGTATTATTCACCTTGTTAATAAAAATTACACTCCTTAGTTTTCATGGCTTTGTTATTTATTTACTGAATTTGGAATTACTAACAAATATTTGCCATCATCAAGAAGGGGGATATTATTGTGAATCTGGACTTAATGATTATGATTTTGATGATAACAAATATTTTTGTTTCTATTTGAGTACCTAACCTTTCAGGTTCATAAGATTATTTGTAATTTAGGCCAGCTCAAGATCAAGTCAATCTGTTTGTATTTTATGTTTAATATATATTTTTCATCTTTCTTAAGTAAAGTGTAATGTAATGGATCCTCAAGCAAAGTAACCTTGTATACACACACTTAGGGGGAGATTTTTAGTGAGTTAGAGTTTCTATTCTATTCACATTATCCTAGATGATCCATTGAAAATAGAAACCCTAATTAGGGAAACTATGTTAAGTCGGTCTGATTAAGCAGATCGTCCATAATGATTATCCTATCGTACAAGATGATATGCTCAAATCAGAAATTCTCAGCCACCAAACTAAGTTAGGCAAGTTTTTATTTTTAGCATTTTTGTCTGATCTTCCAGGATGATACGTGTGTCATCCTAGACGATTCATTATAATTATGCCTAAATTAGTCAGGGGATTAAAGAAAGAAATCAAGGTTTAATTGATTCGATCATATCATCCTGGATGATCGAAATGTCATCCTGGATGATCGAAATGTCATCCTAGATGATCAACAAGAAATCCTGACCATCCAGTGCTTTTCACCTGGATAACTCGTATAATCCCATGGACGATATTCCTGATTTTGAACTAATTGCACGGGATGATATCTATATCATCCTGGATAATCAATTCATTTCGTAATCATCTAATGTATTTCACCTGGATGACCCGAACAATGCTCTGGATGATATTCTGAATTTTGAACAAATCATACCGGATGAAATATATATCATCCTGGATGATCAAGTCATTTTTAAAATCATCTAGCTCGATTTTCCTAGAAGACCCGAATAATCTTCTGGATGATATTTCTATTTTAATGAATTATCTAGGATGATCATAAAATCATCTCGGATGATCATAAAATCATCCTGAATGATCAGAACAACCATGTCTTTTAATTATCCAGAAGAACTAAATCGTCCAAGCCAAAAGGAGTTTGATTTACACTGATCGTATAGCATGAACTAAGGATCATCCGGGATGATCTTCGACAGCAAGTTGAAATTTAGGCTAATTTTTGAGCCCTTCTATTTAAGGTTTTCTTTCTTCTACTATAAAAATCTTTTACCAAAATCCTTTCCTAAGAGAGTTGTTAAGAGAGAGAGGGAGAGCTTGGGAGAGAGAGAGAGAGAGAGAGAATCTTGTGAGGGGAAGTTTGGGAGGTGTTCAAAAAGGTTACTCAAGGCAAGGATTTAAGTCATCATCCATGGTTTCCTTGGTGTTCTAAAGGAAGGATCATCTGCAATAAGATCAGGTTCTCTGCCTGCTTCAGGAGGAAGCAAAATGAGCCATGGTTCTCTGCCTCACTAGGTTAGTTAAAAGTAGTTTTGTAAAGGCTTCTCCACCTTGCTATAGGAGCAGAAGAAGAGTCACTTAGTTTTAGTGCAATATTTGGAAGGGAGGCTCTGGTGAGTGGACGTAGGTCAAGTTGATCGGACCACTATAAAATTTGGTGTGTTCTTTTTGATTATTTTTTATACTTTACTTAGGTATTGATGGTCATGTGATTGTAGTTATTATTTTGTTTTGTTAAACATCTGCACATCATCAAGAAATTGTAATTATTTCAAAACATTCAAAAAGGTTTTCAAAATTATTTTTGCTTAATAAATTTTAAAACTACCAATTCACCCCCTCTTGGTTAGCCTCTGGCTAGTTCACAAGGGCTTATCATCCCTGTCAAACTTTCAATTCCTACCCATTATAAGATCTCCCAGTTTTAATACTCTGTGATTGGCATATTCCTCCCACATTATACGATCTCCTAGTTTTTATCCTCTGTGATTGGCATACTTGTTTCAAATCTAGGTTTAAGCATTATAGTTTTGATGATATCAAACATTTTTGCTTCTTTACTGCTACTATTGCATATTTTTTTAGTTGCCCGTGCCTACTAATTTTTCAAGTTCATAAAGTCAACTGTAATCCAAGCTAGCTTAAGATTGGACAAACTAGGACTGAGTTTAATTAATCAATTAAATCGTATCGAACAACTATGGTTTAATTGATCAATTAAATCATACCGAACGATCATCCCCGATCATCCCAGATGATCCTTGATATTTCGAGTGACGATCTCCAATCGTCCTGGATGAAAACCATCATTTTCTTCTGATCGTCCAGGATATCATCCTGGAGTCCTGAGACATTTTCAGGATGACTTTTTGATTGCCACTCAAAATGAACAGATAGTCCCGAATAATTGTTAAATCATCCAGGATGAAACCCTTATTTTTCTTCTGATAATCCAGCACCTCGTCCTGGAAGTCCCGAGAACTTTTCTAGATAATTTATCATTTTTCACTCAAATTGAACTAATCATCCCGGACGATCGTAAAATCATTCTTGACGATATATAGAAAATATTTCTTCTGATCATCAAGACCATGACAATCGTCCTGACAAAATGGATGATTTTGTACTGATCGTATAGGATGATCGACTGATCGTCCTTGATGATATAGTCGACAAGTTAAATTTTATGACATTTTTAGGCCTTTTATTTAAGCTCTATAACCATCTCTTCAGCAATCTTTTACTGATTTTTCTACTCCAAGAGAGCTTAGAGGAGAGTTAGGGAGAGAGAGGATCTTATGAGGGGGAGTTAGTGATGGGATTCAGAAAGGTTTCTCCAAGCAATGATTCGATCGTCATCTTTCTTCTTCATCCTTGGTTCCATGGTGGATCTAAGGAGATGATCATCAGCATCAGATCTAGGTTCTCTGCCTACTTCAGGAGAAAGCTAAAGGAGTTCGAGGTTCTCTGCCTGCTTTAGGAGGAAGCAAAAGGAATCTGGGATTCTCTGCCTGCTTCTACAGGAAGGAAAAGGAGTCAAGGTTCTCTACCTCACTCGTGTCGATAGAAAGATTTTGTAAAGCCTTCTCTACCTTGCTGTAGGAGTAAAAGGAGAGTCACTATAGTGTTTTAGTGCAATACCTGGAGGGGAGGCTCCGGGGAGTGGACGTAGGTCAAGTTGACTAAACCATTATAAATATGGTGTGCACTTTTCATTTAATTTTTTTGCATTTTAATTTTTGCAAATTTTCTATGATCTGATCTGTGGTTAAAAATTTGATTTTGGTTATCTGCTTCACTTTCATTATTTGTATTTCAAATATTTAAAAAGACAAAAACATTTTTCTATTTGTGCAAGAATTTTTAAAATACCAATTCACTTCTTTATTGGTTAGCCTTAGGACTAGTTGATAAGGGCTTAATAACCCTAACGAACTTTCAAGTAGCATCAAAGCAGGATTCATAAAATCAAGTTTTGAAAAACTTTTTAATTCTTATCCATGGCTTATTTTGGAAATCATAATACTGCGAAAGGTTATTCAATCACACGACCACCATTATTTGATAATATTCTTTTTGATTTTTGGAAAACTCACATGTCTGCCTTTTTGCAATCGATTGATTATCACATGTTGATGCTTGTTAAAGAAGGTTATGTTGCACCCTATAGACTTGTTAATGGAGCTAAAATTAAAATTCCATTTGCTGAATGAACAACTAATGATCGTGATCTTAATTGAATGCTAATTATTTGAACTATTTTTTTTTGTGCATTAAAATCTGAAGATTATATGCATGTTTTAACATGTCTAACTAGCAAAGAAATTTGGGATAGATTGTACATCACTTATGAAGGAACTAACGAGGTTAAAGAATCTAGACTTAACATTCTCTTGCATAATTATGAACTCTTTTAAATGAAACTCAATGAATCAATTTCTGAGATGTATACTAGATTTACACAGAACGCCACTTCCCTGCATGCCTTAGGAAAAGATCTTACTGACTATAAAAAAGTGAATAATATTTTGCCATGTTTGCCTTCTTCCTTTGATGCTAAAATTACTGTAATTACTGAATCAAAAGATTTAAATAATTATTCAATTGATAACTTACTTCGGTCACTAATTGCTTACGAGCAAGGAGTGAACCCAAAGCGGCTTGATGTAGGTAAGAAAAAGAAGGAGAAAGCCATAGCCTTGATGGCTGACGATTTTAACTTTGGCCCTTCAGGTTCTGATGATGATGACATGGCCTTAATCATAAGGTAATTCAAGAGCTTCTTAAGGAAGAAACAAAAGCATCATCAGAAGTGGAACAAAGGTAAATCTGGTAAGAATTTTAAAGGCTCATATGATGTTATTTGCTTTGAATGCAGGAAGCCTGGGTATCTGAAATCTGATTTCCCTACACTTAAGTCTCACTCAATTAAGGAGAAGGGTGAGGAGAAACCCAAGTTTAAGAAGGACAAGAAGAAGATCCAAAAGGCTTTCTAGGCTAATTCAGCATCTGACTCCTCTGAATTTGAAGCTGAAGAGGACGTAACCAACTTGTGTTTGATGGCAGATGATCATCTTGGTCACTCAAACTAAGAAGAGGAGGTATGTGATTTAGCATATGATTAATTGCTTGAAGTTTCTGAGAAATTTCATACATCGTATAGGAAGTTGATAAAATTGCATCCTAGCCTAAAACTGGAATTTTTGAACTTACAAAAAGAGCATAAATTTTTGATTAAACAACATTCCACCTTGGATAACAATCAGATGGCATTACTTGATGAATTTGATGAATTAAATAAAAAGCATATTGATTTATCTGCTGAGCATGATTCAATGAAACATCATATAATGAATTAGAAATTACATTCAAGGAATTATAAACTCTTGCATTTGATATAGAGAGTAGGGAGCGTGCATTGAGAGTGGAAAATTTAATTCTTAATAGTTCAAATAAATTTTTTGATACTGAATTAACTACTTTCATAAAAAATAAACAACCACCATCACTTAAAGAATTTCATACACAATCATCAAAGCATGCATCATCCAAACCTAGAAAGAGGCACTATCACGTACGTAGATTAGTAAATCCTTTTCCTAGTGTTAGATATTTTTCTTATGGCATCTTAAGACATATCTCCCATACTTGTACTATTCATCATAGTACACATTAGGTGTAGAGACCAAAATTACAAAATTTACAGCAAATCATGCATGCATCAGATTCTTCTTTTCATCACAAGGGACCCAAACCTGTTTAGGTTTCTAAATCTAACATTTGATAATTTTGTTGGAATGCTCTCATAAAAGATCTCATGAGAGCATGTGGTACATAGATAGTGGATGTTCAAGGCATATGACTAGAGATGCAAATCAATTCATTTCGTTGGAGACCAGGGAAGGAGGCAAGGTTACACTTAAAGAGAACACAACCAAGAGAGTGGTGGCATCAGGTATAATTGGTGATTCAAAAAATTTCATTATTTATAATGTTTTACTTATAGATAGATTGAAACATAATCTGCCCAGTATCAGCCAGCTCTATAATAAAGGCTTTAGCATAAATTTCTGCCAACTTGCTACCTTATAAGCTTAAATGACAAAATTATTTTACAAAGAAAAAGGATCAACAACATCTAAATAATAGATTTATATTACTTTAAAGCTGATATTGCTATTTGCTTAAAATCAATTACTAATGAACCATGGCTATGGCATAGGAGATTGTGTCATGCAAGCCTTAAAAGCTTTAGTAAGATCACCCAAAAAGACTTAGTGAGAGGTTTCCCCAAGCTAGAGTTCACTAAGGACCACATATGTGTTGCCTATGAGTTAGGGAAGCAAGTTAAATCCTCCTTCCACTCAATCATAGACATAAACATTGGAAAACCCTAAGAAGACCTACACATGGATCTCCTTGGACCTGTTAGCACTTCAAGCTTAAGAGGGAAAGTCTTTGGGTTTGTGATTGTTGATGATTATTTATGATTCACCTAGGTTAGATTTTTGTCTCATAAAAGTGAGTCATTAGAGGAGTTTAGATCCTTTTCCACTTGGATTCAAAGGAAGCAAGGTTGTGAGATTATGACTATGCATATGGATCAAAGGGGAGAGTTTAAAAATGAGAAGTTTGAAACCTACTATAAGGTGCAAGGGATATATCATAATTTTTTAGCTCCTAGGACCCCTCAGCAAAATGGGGTAGCTGAAAGGAAGAATAGGACCCTGGTAGAAGCCGCTAGAGCCATATTAGCTTAGTACTCACTTCCTAAATACTTTTGAGTAGAAGCGGTGAATACAGCCTATTATATTCTGAATAAGGTAAATCTTAGATCTAAGATGAATAAAATACCCTATGGAATTCTTAAGGGTAGGACACCCAACCTCTGTCACCTCCATGTCTTTGGATGTAAGGTGTTTATTTTGAATAATGGGAAGTCTCAACTAGGAAATTTGGACCCAAAATATGATGAAGGAGTGTTCCTAGGTTACTCAAGTGTTAGGAAATCCTATAGAGTCTTTAATAAAAGAACCCTGATTACTGAGGAAACCACTCATGTTGTGTTTGATGAATCTGATAATTCTGGAGGGTCTAGGGTAGAAGAAGAGGAGGTTTTAGAAGTCACCCAAGGAGTAGAATCTACCAATATAGAGGAAAGGATAGAACCTGAAGTTTTATCTCCTATAGAATAGAGATATTCTTTGAGTCATCCGAAAGAATTGATCTTAGGAGACCCTTCTAAAGGTCTTAGAACTAGGCATGGACTTAGAAAAGAAGTAAATCACTCTACCTTCATTTCAATAACTGAACCCACCAACATCAACCAAGCTATTTTTGATGAATTCTGGATCCTAAACATACAAGAGGAACTAAACCAATATGTTAGGAATAATGTTTGGGAGCTGGTATAAAGATTTAAGGACTAAAGTGTAGAAGGAACTAAATGGGTCTTTAAGAGTAAAATGAATGATTTTGGTGTGGTGGTTAGGAATAAGGCAAGATTAGTGGCTAAGGGGTACAACCAAATAAAAGGGATTAATTTTGAGGAAACCTTTGCCCTTGTAGCCCATTTGGAACCCATTATAGTGCTACTAGCCTTTGCCTGTTATAAGGGATTTAAGCTTTTCCAAATGGACATCAAGAGTGCCTTTTTAAATGGGATAATAAAAGAAGATGTGTTTGTAGAGCAACCCCTTGGCTTTGAGAATTCCTAATTTCCATATCAAATTTTCAAGTTAAAAAAGGCCTTGTATAGATTGAAACAGGCACCCAGAGTATGGTATGAGAGGCTTAGCACATTCCTATTAGAAAGGGAGTTTGTTAAGGGGAGCGTAGACACCACCCTTTTCTAAGGAGAGTAGGAGATGAATTACTCATTATCCAGATCTATGTTGATGATATAATTTTTAGATCTTATGATAAAAATTTGTGTGATAATTTTTCTAAAATAATTACTAACGAATTTGAGATGAGTATGATGGGAGAATTGTCCTACTTTCTTGGATTTAATATAAGGCAAATGGATGATGAAACATTTCTTAATCAACCAAAATATATTAAGGACATCCTAAAGAAATATGAAGTGGATAAACCAGGCCAATAAACAGTCCCATGAGCTCCAATATCCAGTTAGATAAGGATTCAAATGGAAAATTTATTGATTAGAAGAAGTACATAGGTATAATTGGATCACTTCTTCACCTAACTGCTAGCAGACCTAACATTATGTTTGGTGTTTGTCTCTATGCTAGATTTAGGCTGATCCAAAGGAGTCCCACCTGACTATTGTTAAGAAAAATCTTAGATATCTCTTAGGGATCCAAAACTTAGGAATCTGAAATCCTAGGCACATCACCTCCTTTGATATTATAGAATACTTTGATTCTAACTTTGTAGGATGTAGAGTGGATAGAAAGAGCACCTCTAGAACATGTTAATCCATAGGATAATCTTTAGCCTCTTGTTCTAGTAGAAAATAGAACTCAGTTGCACATGCCACTATTGAAGTTGAATACATTAACTTAGGAAGTTGGGTTGCCTAGGTCCTTTGGCTGAAATAAAAAATTCTGGATTTAGGACTTCCTATAGACACAATTTCTATCTTATGTAATAACACTAGTGCCATCTGTATTTCTAAGAGCCCAATCCAACATTCCAGGACCAAACACATATACATCAGGCACCACTTCATTAGGGGTCATGTTAACAAAGGAGACGTAGAGCTACATCATGTAGCCATTAAAAACCAACTAGCAGACATCTTCACAAAACCACTGGCCTTAAAAAACTTTAGCACCATAAGAACCAGATGTGATAGATATTCATGCTTGAGATTGATGCTCTCTGTTTATGTTTCAGAACTTTATTAAGTTTGATTTAGCTATCTATTTCTTTTTATGTGTTTTTGATTTCCTGCTGAATTTTTTTATTTATCTAATTTGGTTATTTCTTTTTATGTGCTTTCTTCTTGCTTTTGATTTCTTATTATTTTTTTTAGAATCAGATCACTGCTCACTACTACTGATAAACTTGATTTCTAAATGAGAGTTTTGCCTTATTTTTGTTTAGAAGCTTGTAAGCAGTGATTGACTTCTCTAAAATAGTTAGGGGAAGAAACATTGATGATTATTTCTCTTCCTCCAACTCTTTTAATGGTTTATTTGTCTTTTTGGGTAAAATTTATTCTTAAAATTAAAAAGTTGAACTTTGAAATAGAGATCTATTTTTATCTTCCTACAGTAATTTATCGCAAATGAGTAGTGTTCCAAATTATTGAATCACGCTCGTGCTTTTTTTAATCAGGTAATTGCATTTATCATATGAGAATAATTCTTTTTTGTGGGTACTATTCTTTATCTAAGAGAGTGAGTTTTTTCTTCTCATATATCTGGAAGATAATCTCATAATTGAGAGTCTTTTAGAGAACTTGAAAGAAATGAAACTTGCAAAAGATATGCAAAGTGTGCCAATCAACTAAAAAAAAGGAGGAACAAAATGAGCCCAACATTAAAAAGATGCGTAATGTTTGCCAATAAATTGAAAGATACACAAAGTGTATCAAAAATTAAAAGATGTAAAAAGTGCGCCAAATAATTAAAAAAGAGGTACAAAATGAGCCCACAAAGAAATAAGCTTCCTCCACTTTCAAATCTTTAAAAAATCTTAAAAGAATTCATGTGCCACTTAATATATTTAAACACTTGAGATAGAAAATTATGATTTCTCGTTGTTGAATTTGAAATACTATTTTATCAGATATTTTTCTTGATCAAAGTTTGAGAGGATGACTTTTCTTATCTAATTTCTTTTCTTCAGAATTAGATTTTTGGTTAAAAGGACTTTGAACCTGCAAGGTGTCTGAGGTAGGGTTTACAAAAATCAATTTTCCAACTTTTTTAGATTTCAGTTCGTCAATTTCTTCTTATTAGAATTTGAATTGGAAATTAAGGAAAAATTTTGATTTACTGGAGGTGATCGATTCCAAAAAAACTTTATTTTTTTTATTTTTTGTATATTTATTTCAGAGTTTGTACTAATTTCTGTTCTGTGTTTTGTTTTGTTGCTATTTTTCTATTTCCCCCTTTTTGTGATGTCAAAAGGGGGAGTAGTGTTGTTAGTGTTGTACTATTTACCTACTTTTAGTAAAATTTGTTTTTCTTTGGTTATATTGTATTTCTTTGCTTTATGTTTATTTTTTTTTATATGCTTGAGTTGAAATTACCTAACAAATATTTATCATCATCAAAAAGGGGGAGATTGTTGCAAATCTAGGTTCAAGCATTGTTATTTTGATGATATCAAACATTTCTGCTTCTTTACTGCTACTATTACATATCTATTCTAGTTGCCCATGCGTACTAACCTTTTAAGTTCACAAAGTTAATTGCAATCCAAGCGAGCTCAAGATTAGGTAGACTAGGACTAAGTCAATCTGTAAGTTTAAATTTTAATAGTTTTTACCATTTCATGAGTTAAATGTAATAAGATGAATCCTGATACTAAGTAACCTTGCACAAACACACTTTGGAGAGAAATTTGGTGAGTTTGAGAGTCTTCTAATTTTTGAGCACATAGTACAGGATGATCTCAAATCATCCTGGATGATTAGTTCAAAATAAAAACCCTAATTAGGGCATCTGGGCTAAGTAAGTTTGATTAAGCAGATCATCTTCTACGATCCTTATATCATCCTGGATGATATATTTAAACTCAGAAATCAACCGCCAATCACATTTCAGGAAATATTATATTTTTAGATATTTATTCTAATCGTACGGGATGATACCTATATCATCCTAGATAATTCACAATAATTTTGCCAAAAAAAGACCCCTTGATTAGTAAAATAATTATGGTTTAATTAATCAATCACATCATATAGGAAGATCATCCCTGATCATCCCAAACGATCATCCCCGATCGTCCTGGATGATCCTTTATATTTCGAGGGATGATCTCCAATCATCTTGAATGAAAACCATGTTTTTCTTTTGATCATTCAGGTTATCATCCTAGACATCTTGAGACATTTTCAGAATAATTTATCAATTGCCACCCAAAATGAACTGATCATCTTGGACGATTATTAAATTATCTAGGATGAAACCCTTATTTTTATACTAATCATCTAGGACATCGTCCGGGACATCCCAAGAACTTCACTAGATGGTTTGATATTTTCCACTCAAATTGAACAAATCAACCTGGACGAACGTAAAATTTTCCTGAATAATATTTAGAAAATATTTATTCTTATCATCCAGACTATGGAAATCTTCCTGGCAAAATAGCTGATTTTTTACTGATCATACAGGACGATCGACAGATCATCCAGGACGATATAGTTGGCAAGTTGAATTTTGGGATATTTTTTGAGGCCTTCTATTTAAGCTCTTTAACTATCTCTTAGTAATCTTTTGCTAATTTTTCCACTCCAAGAGAGCTTAGAGGAGAAGGAGAGTTAGGGAGAAAGAGAGGATCTTATGAGGGGAAGTTTGTGAGGGGATTCACAAAGGTTACTCCAAGTAAGGATTTGATCATCATCTTCCTTCTTCATCCCTAGTTCCATGGTGACTCTAGAGAGATGATCATCAGCATCAGATCTAGGTTCTCTGCCTGATTTGAGAGGAAGAAAAAGGAGTCTGAGGTTCTCTGCCTACTTCAAGAGGAACCAAAAGGATTCTGGGGTTCTATACTTGCTTTAGAAGGAAGCAAAAGGAGTTAAGGTTCTCTGCCTCATCGGTATCATTGAAAAGATTTTGTAAGGGCTTCTCCGCCTTGCTGTGGGAGTAAAAAGAGAGTCACCATAGTGTTTTAGTGCTACCTGGAGGGGAGGCTCCAGGGAGTGGATGTAGGTAACGTTGACCAAACCACTATAAATCTGGTGTGCTCTTTTAATTTATTTTTTCGTATTATAATTTCAACATATTTTCTGTGATCTGATCTGTGGCTAAAAATTTGATTTTGGTTATCTTCTTCTGCTTTCATTATTTATGTTTCAAATATTCCAAAAGATAAAAATATTTTTTATTTATGTAAGAATTTTTAAAATACCAATTCACCCCACTCTTGGTTAGCCTTGGGACTAGTTCAGAAGGGCCTAAAAACCATAACGAACTTTTAATATTCCTACCCCATCATATGATCTCCTAGTTTTGATCCTTTCTAATGGGTATATTCTTACCCCATCCTTCAATATCCTAGTTTTGATCCTTAATGACAAGTATGTTCCCACCCATTCATACAATATTCTAGTTTTGATCCTCTATTATGGGCATATTCCTACCCCATCATATGATCTCCTAGTTTCGATCCTCTATGATGGGCGTATCCCTACCCCCATTATAAGATCTCTAAGTTTTAGTCCTCTATGATGGGCATATTCCCACCCCATTGTATGATCTCCTAATTTTGACCCTTAGTGATGTGTATATTCCTTCCCTATCACACGATCTCCCAATTTTGATCCTCTGTGATGGGCATATTCCTACCCCATCATATGATCTCTTAGTTTTAATCCTCTTTAATAGACATATTCCTACCCCATTATATAATCTCCAGGTTTTGATCCTCTGTGAAGGGCATATTCCTACACCATCATATAATCTCCTAGTTTCGATCCTATGTGATGGGCATATTCCTACCCAATCAAATGATCACCTAGTTTTGATCCTTTGTGGTGAGCATATTCCTACCCCATCATATGATCTCCTAATTTTTTTCTCTTTGATGGGCATATTGCTACGGCATTATGCGATCTCCCAATTTTTATCCTCTATGATGGGCATATTCCTACCCCATTATGCAATCTCCCAATTTTTATCCTTTGTGATGGGTATATTCCTACCCTATCATACAATCTCCTAGTCTTGATCCTCTTTAATGGTCATATTCCTACCCCATCAAACAATCTTTCAGTTTTAATCCTCTATGATGGGCATATTCCTACCCCATCATACGATCTCGTAGTTTTGATCCTCTATGATGGGCATATTCCTACTCAATCAAATGATCACCTAATTTTGATCCTCTGTGGTGAGCATATTCCTACCCCATCATATGATCTCCTAATTTTTTTCTCTTTGATGGGCATATTGCTACCCCATTATGCGATCTCCTAATTTTTATCCTCTATGATGGGCATATTCCTACCCCATCATATGATCACCTACTTTTGCTTCTCTTTGATGTGCATATTCCTACCCCATTATGCAATCTCCCAATTTTCATCCTTTGTGATGGGTATATTCCTACCCTATCATACAATCTCCTAGTCTTGATCCTCTTTATTGGTCATATTCCTACCCCATCATACAATCTTTCAGTTTTAATCCTCTATGATGGGCATATTCCTACCACATCATACGATCTCTTAGTTTTGATCCTCTATGATGGGCATATTCCTACTCCACCAAATGATCTCCTAATTTTAATCCTCTATAGTGGGCATATTCCTTCCCCATCATATGATCTCCCAGTTTTGTATCTCTTTGATGGGCTTATTCCTACCCCATTATGTGATCTCTTAGTTTAGATCCTCTATGATGGGTATATTCTTACCCCACCTTAGGATCTCCTAGTTTTGATCCTCTATAATGGGCATATTCTCACCCCATCATATGATCTTCTAGTTTTAATCTTCTATGATGGGCATATTCCTACCCCATCAAATGATCTCTAAATTTTAATCCTTTGTGATGGGCATATTCCTACCCCATTATAAGATCTCCTTATTTTAATCCTCTATGATGGGCATATTCCCACCCCATCAAATAATCTCCCATTTTTTCCTCTAATATGGCATATTCCCCTGTATCGTATGATCTTCCAATTTTGATCCTCTGTGATGGGCTTATTCTTACCCCATTATATGATATGCATGTTTGGATCCTTTATGATCGGCATATTCCTACCCCATCATACGATCTCCTAGTTTTGATCTTCTATAATGGGCATATTCCTAACCCATTATACAATCTTTCAATTTTGATGCTCTTTGATGGGCATATTCCTACCCTATCATACAATCTCCCAATTTTGATCCAGTGTGAAGGGCATATTCCTACCCTATCATACGATCTCCTAGTTTTGATCCTCTATGATGGGAAAATTCTTACCCAATCTAATTATTTTCTAATTTGATCCTCTATGGTGGTCATATTGCTACAACATAATATAATTTCTCAATTTTATTTCTCTTTGATGCGCATATTCCTACCCCTTTATGCAATCTCCCAATTTTGATCCTCTTGGATAGGCATATTCTTACCCCATCATACAATCTCCCAGTTTTGCTTCCCTTTGATGGGCATATTCCTTCCCCATTATGTGATCACCCTGTTTTGATCCTCTATGATGGGTATATTCCTGCCCATCTTATAATCTCCTAGTTTTGATCCTCTTTGATGAGCATATTCCTACCCCATCATACAATCTCCTAGTTTTGATCATTTGTAATAGGCATATTCCTACCTCAACATAAAATCTCCTAGTTTAGATCATCTGTGATGGGGATATTCCTTCCCCATCAAATGATCTCCTTATTTTGATCCTCTGTAGTGGGCATATTCCTTCCATATCATACGATCTCCCAATTTTATTTCTCTTTGAGTGGCATATTCCTACCCCATTATGCGATCTCCCAATTTTGATCCTTTATGATGGATATATTTTCTTATCCCATCATATGATCTCCTAGTTTTGATACTCTATGGTGGGTATATTCCCTGCCCCCCATCATATGATCTTCCAATTTTAATACTCTTTGATGGGCATATTCCTACCCCATCACACGACCTCCTAGTAATATTTCTCTGTGAAGGGTGTATTCCTACCCCATCATACAATCACCCAATTTTGATCCTGTGTGACGGGCATATTCCTACCCCATTATATGATCTCCCAATTTTAATCCTCGATGACAGGCATATTCCCACCCCATCAAATAATCTGCCATTTTTTTCCTCTTTAATGGGGATATTCCTCCCCATCGTGAGATTTTCCAATTTTGATCCTTTGTGATGGCATATTCCTACCCCGTTATATGATCTGCAAGTTTGGATCCTTTATGATGGGCATATTCCTACCCCATCATATGATCTCCTAGTTTTGATCCTCTATGAAGGCCATACTCTAACCCCATTATATGATCTCTTAGTTTCGATCCTCTGTGAAGGGCATATTCCTACCCCATCATATGATCTTCCAGTCTTGATCCTCTCTGATGGCCATATTTTTACCCTGACTCATGATCAACCAGTTTTGATCCTCTACGATGGCATATTCCTACACTATCATACGATCACATAGTCTCGATCCTTTATGATGGGCAAATTCCTGCCCCATTATATGATCTCCTACTTTCAATCCACTGTGATGGGCATATTCCTATCCCATCAAATGATCTTCTAATTTTGATCCTATGTGATTTGCATATTCCTACCCCATCACTTGCCCTCCCCATTTTGTTCTTCTGTGGTGGTCATATTCCTACCCCATCATGCGATCACCCAATTTTGATCCTCTATGATGGGTATATTCCTACGCCATCAAATGATCTTCCAGTTTTGATCCTATCTGATCGGCATATTCCTACCCCATCTTATGATCTTCTATTTTTTGTCCTCTGTGATGGGCACATTCCTTCCTGATCATATGATCTCCTTATAATGTTTATCTATGATGGGATTATTCCTGCCCCATCATACTACCTCCTAGTTTCTATCCTCTATATTGGCCATATTTCAACCCTATCAAATGATCTCCAAGTTTTGATCCTCTATGATGGGCATATTCCTACCCCACCATATCATATCCTAGTTTTTATCCTCTATAATGGAAATATTCCTACCCCTTCATATGATCTCATAGTTTTGATCCTCTATGATGGGCTAATTCCTACCCCATTATACGGTCTCATATTTTTGTTCCTTAGTGATGGGCACATTCCTACCCCATCATATAATCTCCTAGTCTCGATCCTCTATTACAGGCATAATCCAAACCCTTCAAATTATCTACCAATCTCGATACTCAGTGATGGGCTTATTCCTTCCCCATCATACGATCTCCCAATTTGATCCAATATGGGTATTTTCCTACCCCGTCATACGATCTCCTAACTTTGATCCTCTGTGATTTCCATATACCTACCCCTATATATGATCTCCTAGTTTCGATCCTCTATGATGGGCATATTCCAACCCCATCATACGATTTCCCCATAATGTTCCTTTGTGATGGGTATATTCCTACACCATCATATGATCTCCCAGTTTCGATCCTGTAAGATGGGTATATTCCTACCCCATCGTACAATCTCGCAGTACTGTTCCTCTTTGATGGGCATATTCATACCCATCACATGATCTCCTAGTTTGGATCCTCTATGATAGGTATGTTCCATCCCCATCATATGGTTTCCCAGTAATGTTCCTCTATGATGGGCATATTCTTACCCCCACAAACGTTCTCCCAATTTTGATCCTCTATGATGGGTATATTCCTACCCCATCATACAATCTCCCAATTTTGATCCTTTGTGATGGGAATACTCCTACCCCATCATATGATCTTCCAGTCTTGATCCTCTGTGATGGGCATATTCTTATCCCATTATGTAATCTCCTAGTTTTGATCATCATTGATGGGCATATTCCTATCCCATCATGTGATCTCTTAGTTTCAATCCTCTTTGATGGGCATATTACATCCCCATCATATAATTCCTTAGTTTTGATCCTCTATGATGGGCATAATCCTACCCCATCATATGTTCTCTTTATTTTCATCCTCTGTGATGGACATATTCCTACCCCATCGTACGATTTCCCAGTAATATTCCTCTATGATGGCCATATTGCTGCCCATCATATGATTTGCCAGTAATAATTCTCTTTGATGGGCACACTCCTAACCCATCATCTTATCTGTCTATTTTGATCCTCTATGATGGGCATATTCCTATCCCATTATATGATCTCCCAGTTTTGATCCTCTGGGATGGGCATATTCCTACCACTTCAAATGATCTGCCTATTTTGATCCTCAGTGATGGACATATTCCAACCAGATCATGTAATCTCCTAGCTTTGTTCCTTTGTGATGGGCATGAAAGTGCGAATAGGTTGTTAGACCTATTGATTACGTCCCTAGGCTAACCAAGAGGAGGGGGGGTGAATTGGTACTTTTCAAATTCTCTTGGATGTTTTTGAAAACCTTTTACTAAAAGCTCTATGTAAATGATACAGTATGATCCACTTTGTATAGTATGATCAGTTATGAATTTTTTTTTTACTTGTAAACCACAAAAAAATAAAATACAAAGTAGAAAATAAAAATTGTAGAAAATAAAACAAGAATAGAAAAAACCAAATTTTATAGTGGTTCGGTCAAACACGACCTACATCCACTCCCTAGAGACTCCTTCTCTAGGTATTGCACTAAACCAAAGTGACTCTCCTTTTTCCCCCACAGTAAGGTGGAGAAGCCCTTACAAACTCTCTTCCACCAAATCCCAGTGTGGTAGAGAACCGTCGTCCTTTTTCATCCTCCTGGTGAAGGCAGAGAACCCACTCATTCTTTCACACCCTCCAGATGTCAGTAGAGAACCGTCGTCCTTTTTCTCCTAAGCTCCCCCTAAATGTAAGCTTCCTTTAAATGAATGGTCTATTTGAAATAAGGGTACAAGGGGAAAATAAAGAGACAAACAAGAGGAAAATAAAGAGACAAGACAAGATAAAATAAACACACACAAATACACACATAACATGCATATCAAACAAAACATTGCGTATGACAATTTTCTTATTCAATAGGGATGATCATTGATTTGTGTATTTGAGAAATTGATAAAGGAAAGAACGATTGACGACATTGCGTATTTTTTCAATTTGAATGGCACACTTTAAGCATCTTATCAATTTTGGGTATATACTCGAGGTAAATGACTGACTTGACTAACTCCTCTAAGAGATTGGTTCACTTTTCTCCAGTTATAGTCAGCTCTAGAAGTCAGAGTATGTGCCCTAATTCCTTGGGTTCAAAGATGTAGAAAAGTTCCTAAGCATTCTTTTGTGATTTGGACTCGTTGTTTAAAAACATAGGAAAGAATGATCCTCATTGAACCTCATGTTGGCTAAAAGTATTTGAAAGGTTTCTTTGTTATACGCATGGATCAGGGTTAAAATAAAGGACAACTAGGTTGCAGGAAATAAAGGCATGACAGAGAAATTCAGATCCTTTTGGATGAGAACTCTAGAGGCAGTAATTTTTGCAGCACAATACCTATTGAAGGCTTCTTCATTTTCTCTAGTTAATAAATCATCAACTCTCTCCATTCTAGATGAAGAACCCCACTACCCATTTGCATGCTTGCTACTGCTAGCCATTCCTAAGAGTTGAAGGTATAAAGGTTTGAAAGAAATGTGAAGAAAATGATAGCTAAACCTATCCAATTTGAAAAAGATTGGTCGATCGTTTAGTATGAGTTTAGGTTCGTACATACGATAATGAAATTGTACGATACGAAACATATTTTATACAGATGAATAGAAAATGAAAAAATTGTAATAACTTTTTGTAATTCGCTCTTCCTGAGGCATCCTTTCATACAGGCTTTTTGACTAACCGATCATACAGATGAACAGGTGCTCATCCGGGATGATCAGGAAATGAATGATCATCTAGAGAAGGTTAGGGTCCATCCTTATCTGAATCAACAATATGGATCGTACAGACAAACGGGTGTTCATCCAGAATAATTAGGAATAATAACAAACACAACCGTAAATGCATCCCCATATATGCTGATGAACTTGTACATATCGTAGGGTATGATCACGTCACTGTATAATACAAAAAGACTAAGGAAACATAATTTTGTCTCTTCAACTCTACAAATTTTCATGCACAAGCTATAAAATTCATATCATACGAAATAATTTCATACAATATGAATATAACACAGATATTATGTGGAAAGCTCAAAAACCTTTCAAAGTGAAATATTTTTCATTTTTCATAAAGTGCAAATAATAAAAAATACAAAGTGACAAAACATAATTAAAATAAAAAAAAGAAAAACTTTATAACTTATACTGCACAATCTTAACAATCACATACAAAATAAGTTTGCAAGAAATTTCAATTATGCATTAAGATCAATCACACTTAGCCTTATCCTTAAAATACTAAATTTGTCAAAAGCTAGTGGTTTTATGAAAATATCTGCAAGTTAATCCTTAGTAGCAAGATGATGTAATTCAATTTCCCCTTTTGCTACATGATCTGTTACAAAATGATGCCTCATATCGATATGCTTGGTTCTAGAATGTTGAATAGGATTCTTTGAAATACATATGGAACTAGTGTAATCACAAAAGATTGTTATTGTGCCAAAAAAAATCCTAAATCAATTAACTATTGTTTTAACCAAAGCACTTATACAACACAACTCCTTAAGGCAATATATTCAGCTTTTGCAGTTGAAAGGGCAATTGAGTTCTATTTTCTACTAGACCAAGAAACTAAGGAGTTTCCTATAAATTGATAAGTTCTAGAAGTGCTTTTTTTATCAACCCTACAACCAGCAAAATTTGAATCTGAGTATCCAATAATTTTAAATGTAGTGCTATTCTTAGGTTACCAAATTCCTAGATTTTGAGTCATCAAAAAATATCTCATAATTCTCTTAACTGTAATTAGATGTGACTCTTTAGGATCTGCTTGAAACCTAGCACACAAATAAACACTAAACATGATATCCGGTCTACTAGCTGTCAAGTAAAGCAAAGATCCAATCATTCCTTTAAACTTCTTTTAATCTACTAATTTTCCTTTAGGATCCTTATCTAACTACACTGAGGAACTCATGAGTGTATTCACTGGTTTAGCCTTATCCATTTCATACTTCTTAAAGATGTCCATAACATTATTTTACTAGTTTAGAAATGTTCCATCCTTATCTTGCTTAATGTTAAACCCCAAAAAGTAACTCAAATCTTCATTTAAGCTCATCTCAAATTCCTTAATCATTATTTTTAAAAAATCATCAGAAAGATTTCTATCAGTAGATCCAAACAAAATATCATTCACATAAATTTGAATAATGAGTATTTCATCTCCTACTCTTTTTATAAAGAGAGTGGTGTCCACACTCCCTTCTACAAATGACGGTTAAAGTAGGAATGTACTTAGCCTTTCATACCATGCTCTCGGTGCCTGTTTAAGTTCATACAATACCGTTTTCAATTTGAAAACATGATTGAGAAACTATGCATTTTAAAAACTTGGAGGTTGCTCAACATAAATATCCTCTTTAATTATCTCATTTAAAAAGGCACTCTTTATATTCGTTTGATACAACTTAAAACTTTTAAAACAGGCATAGGCTAAAAGCACTCTAGCTGCCTCAAGTTTGGCTACCGGAGCAAATATCCCCTCAAAACCAATTCCCTTAATTTGATTATACCCCTTAGCCACTAACATTACTTTATTCCTTACAATCACTCCAGAATCATTCATCTTGTTCTTAAATACCCACTTTGTTCCAACTATACTTTGACTTTTTAATCTTTCTACCAATTCCCAAAAATTATTTCTAGCAAATTGATTCAATTCATCATGCATAACTAGAATCCAAAACTCATTTGAAAGTGCTTGATTTATATTAGTGGGTTCAATTATTGAAATAAAGGCGGAGTGATTCACTTCATTCCTCAATCTATGCCTAGTCTTAACTTCTTCACTTGGTTCTCCTAAAATCAACTACTTAGGATGACTCTTGGGATAGTTTCATTCTCTAGGCAAATTGTTTTCTTCTTCATTTTCAACCCTTTCTTCCACTTTTACATTTTCAAGTCCTTAGATTATTTCCTCAACTTCATCTTCTTCCAACCTAGACTCTCCAATATTATCTCATTCATAAAAAACAACATGAGTGGTCTCCTCAACTACCAATGTCCTTCTATTAAAAACTCTATAGGATTTTCCAACACTTAAATATCCTAAAAATATTCCTTCATTAGACTTAGGATCAACTTTTCCTAAGAGAGTTTTTCTAATATTGTGTATGAACACTTTACACCCAAAAACATGTAGGTATAAGAGGTTAGGAATTCTACCTTTAAGAAGTTCATAGGGTGTCTTGTTTAATTTTGATCTAATGTTCACCCTATTCAACACATAACATGTGGTACTAACTACTTCAGCCCAAAAATATATTGGAAGTGAATATTCTGCTTACATGGCTCTAGTAGCTTCAATTAACGTCCCGTTCTTTCTCTCAACTACTCCATTCTATTGAGGTGTCCTAAAAGCTGAGAAGTTATGATCTATTCCATGGGATTTACAAAAATCATCAAACAATTCATTTTCAAATTCTCTCCATGTTCACTTTGGATAGTAATAATTTTAAACCCTAATTTTTTCTAAATCCAAGTGACAAAGTCTCTAAACTCCTTAAATGATTCACACTTATGATAAAGAAATCTAATCTATGTGAATCTTGAATAATCATCCACAATTACATACCCAAACCTTTTTTCTCCAAGACTTAAGGTACTAATAGGTCCAAAGAGATTCATGTGAAAAATTTCTAAGGGCTTGCTAGTTTTAACTTCCTTGATTGAATTGAAAGAGGATTTGACTTATTTTCCTAGTTGGCATGCATCACAAAAGTGATCTTTTGTAATGTTTAATTTGGGTATATCTCTAACTAACTCTTTTTGGGTGATTTTTCTAAGATTTCTAATGTTAGCATGACATAATATTTTATGTCATAATCATGACTCATCAGATACATTTTTCAAATAAAAAGCAGTAAACGATTTTACAGAATTCAAATCTAGCATGTAAATATTATTTACTCTATCACCATTCAACTCAACAATTCCATTTTGACTAATAACATAGCTAGTAGGCAAGAATTTCATCTAATAACCTTTATCACACAGTTAACTTATGCTCAACCGATTATGTTTTAAGCCTTCTACTAACAAAACATTTTCAATCACAAAATTTCTAGAGTTTCCAATCATACCTGTACCTAGCACTATCATAGTGGTATTATCTCCAAGTGTAGCCTTGCCTTCATTCCTGGCTTCTAGGAATATGAATTGATTTGCATCTCCAGTCATATGCTTTAAACAGCCACACTCCAGGTACCAAATACTGTCATGAGGTCTTTTATGAGAGCATTCCTACAAAATCATCAAACATTAGTCTTGGAAACCCAAACAAGTTTAGGTTCACCTTTTGGATATTTTAAACTAGATACATGTGTGATATGCTGTGTTTTATGCATCTTACGTCTCGACACTAAATGTATTCTATGATGAATAGTATAAGTGTGGGAAATATATCCAATCATACCATAAGAAAAACATTTTACTCCAGGGAAAGGATTTACCAATCTATGTGCACTATAAGATCTTCTCCTAGATTTTGAAATAGTGCACTTGTGGTAAGATTTGTTAAAATCTTCTAGTTTGGGTGGAATCCTATTTTCCTCAAGTGCTTTCAACTTGACTTCAAGATATGTGTTAGCACTTTCTATAATCAAATTTTTAATCATCAAGTTATGCTCTCTACTATCTGATTCATCCATAAAAGATTTGAAATCATTTTCAAGTTCAGTGTGTGATAATTTTAGAAGTTCAAGCTATTTATTCAAATCATCAAATTCATCTAATAAAGTCATGTGGTTGCTATCAACTAATGCATGGTCTTTCCTAAGTATTTCAAATTCATTTTGCAACTCTAAGTAATCCAAATTCAACTTAGCATGCATTTTCTTTAGTTTCCTATATGCAAAGGAATGCACTCAGAAACTTCAAACAATTCATCATAGCTTAAGTCACATACCTCCTCTTGATCCGAATGATCAAGATTGTCAGGCATCAAGCACAAATTTGTGACTTCCTCTTTGGGTACTATTTATGAGGAATTTGAAGCTGAGTCCGCCTAAAATGCTCGTTGAAGTCTCTTCTTGCCCCTTCGATCCTTTGGTTTCTCCTCAAATTTTTCTTTTCTAGGATTGGTTTTGCGATTAGGGCAATCTATCTTTATGTGTCCTGGCTTCATACACTCATAACAAATAACATCATTAGAAGCCTTAACATTTTTATGGAACTTACCTTTGTTCCATTATTGGCGTCTCCTTTGCTTCCTCCTTAGGAAACTCCTAAATTGTCTTGCCATTAAAGCAATGTCTTCCTCATTCTCAGGTAGTGACTGATCACTATGTGAACCATCCACCTTTAATGCAATGTTCTTCTCCTTCCATTTGTCACCTACATCAATATGTCTTTGAGTCATAGATTGCTCGTATGCAATTACTAATGCAAGAAGATTATCAATAGAATAGATATTTAAATCTTTTGATTCAATTATGGCAGTTATCTTTACATTTTATGCAGCAGGCAAATAATGAAGTATTTTATTCACTTTTTTTTCTTTCGTTAATTCTCTACCTATAGCATGCAATGAAGTGGCAATATGTGTAAATTTAGTATACATGTCAGAGATTGATTCATTTGGTTTTATAAGAAAGAGTTCGTAGTCATGCAAAAGAATGTTCAATCTAGTTTGCTTCACTTCATTTATATCTTCATATGTAATACAATGTCTATCCCAAATTTTCTTTCTTGATTTACAAGTAGAAACACACATATAGTCTTCAGATTTAAGAGCACAGAAAAAGCTATTCAACCATTTTGCATTTAATTGTGCTAAATCCCTTTCTTCTACAGTCCAATCAGCAAATGATATTTCATCTCTAACGCCATCTACAAGTCTAGTAGGTGAAGTATAACCATCTTGCACTAACATGCACATGCGATAGTCAAGAGATTACAAAAAGTAGACATGCGATTTTACCATAAATCAAACAGAATGTTGTCAAACAAAGGTGGTCTAATGATCGAGTAACCTTCTAAGTGTTTTGATTTCCAAAATTAGCCATGATCAAATTTCAAAAATTAATTTAAATAATAATTTTCAAAATAGGCTCTGATACCACTTGAAAGTATGAATATATTGTTAGACCAATTGATTACGTCCCTATGCTAACTAAGAGGGTGGGGGGGGGGGGGGTGAATTGCTACTTTTAAAATTCTCTTGTCTATTTTTGAAAACCTTTTACTAAAAGCTCTATGTAAATCATATAGTATGATCCACTTCATATAATACGATCAGTTATAAAATTTTTTTTTACTTGTCAACCGTAGAAAAATAAAATATAAAGCAGAAAATAAAAATTGCAAAAAATAAAACAAGAATAGAGAACACTAGATTTTATAGTGGTTCAGTCAAACATGACCTACATCCACTCCCTAGAGACTCCTTCTCTAGGTATTGCACTAAACCAAAATGACTCTTCTTTTGCCCCCATAGTAAGGCGGAGATGCCTTTACAAACTCTCTTCCAGAAAATCCCGGTGCTGTAGAGAACTGTCCTCCTTTTTCACCCTCCTAGTGAAAGCAGAGAACCCACTCATCCATTCACACCCTCCAGATGTTGGTAGAGAATCAAGAATCCTTTTTCACCCTCCTGGTGATGCCAGAGTACCGAGCCTTCTCGAACAATCCTCTTGAAAGATCCTTCAAGGAGATTGGGAAGAACTTTAAAGAATAAGTAAGATAATCTCACCATTAGATGACCTTGTGAATCCCCTCATAATTTCCTTACACTAGATCTCTCACACTCCACTCTAAAAACACTCTCCCAAACATCCTCCTCAAGAGCACTCAAGAGAAATTCATGGAAGGTCTCTTAGACAGTTAGTTTTTTGGAACCTTAAATACAAAAGAAAAGAAAAACCATCCAAAAACTAAAAATTTCAAATTTTATGAACTCAGATCATACCATATGATTGACATTCATACGTATGAATAGTTTAAATAATTAAACGATTCATCCCATATGATCCAGTACGAACCAATAAACCCCAGATTTCATACTATGGAAAATGGTATATGAAATTCAATCATCCCGTACGAACTGTTCAAAAATGAATGGTTCATCTCATACGATGCCTCAAATGAACCACGAAAGCCCTATTCCATACTCTAAAAAATGATATATGAAAATAAATTGTACTGTATGAATAGTTCAAAAATGAACAGTATATCCCGTATGATGCCTCGTACGAACCATGAAAGTTGTATTTCATACTCTAGAAAATGATATATGAAAACAAATCATTCCATATGAATAGTTCAAAAATGAACAGTTCATCCCATACGATGGCTCATACGAACCATGAAAGTCCTATTTCATACTCTAAAAATGATGTACGAAATATTTTCGTACTGTATGATTACTACTTAGAAAAAATTTTTAACCAGGCAGGTTCGCATTAGAGGAGAAATAACTCAAATCGACCCATATGATCATACATCGTATAGTATGATATGTTTAAAAATTAAGTTTTATCTCCCTCCTTCGTGTGTGCGTGCACAATTATCCAACTTACAATCACACTCTCTTAGACTCAAGAAAAGTAAAAATTATAGACTTCACTTTAAAAAAAAAACTCTAACAAAATAACTTAAAGTCTTCAACAGTCTAGAGTGTGAAATTCCTGAAAGACATGTTAGTATAAATAAAAAAAAAATTTCAGTATATGTTAAGAGAAATAATAATCAAATAATAAGCTTTTGTGATCATAAAAAATGCACACCAAAAACTCACTTGAATAAATAGATTTGTACTATTTATAATCAGGCATATTCTTATCCCATCATATGATCTCTTAGTTTTTATCCTCTATGATGGGCATATTCCTACCCCATCAATTGATCTCCTAGTTTCCATGCCCTTTGATGGGCATATTCCCACCCAATCATATGATCTCCAAATTTTATTCCTCTATGATGGGCATATTTTAACCGCATCATGTGATCTCCCAGTTTTAATCCTCTATCATAGGTATATTCCTACCCCATAATATGATCTCATAATTTTGATCCTCTGTGATTAGCATATTTTTACCCATTATATGATCTCCCATTTTTGCTCCTCTGTGATGGCCATATTCATGCCCCATTATATGATCTCCTAATTTTGATCCGCTCTTATGGGTATATTTCTACCCCATCATATTATCTGCTAGTTTAGATCTTTTATAGTGGGCATATTCCTACCCCATCATATGATCTTCCAGTTTTATTCCTTTTGGATGGGCATATTCCTACCCCATCATACGATCTCCAAATTTTGATCCTTTATAATGGGCATATTCCTACCACATCATATGATCTCTCAGTTTCTATCCTCCTTGATGTGTATATTCCTATCCCATTATACGATCTCCTCCTATCAATCCTCTGTGATGGGCATATTTTTACCCCATCATATGATCTTCCAATTTTGATCCTCTATGATTGGTATATTCCTACATAATCATGCAATCTCCCAATAATGTTCCTCAGTGATGGGCATATTCCTACCCAATCATATGACCTCTTCGTTTCAATCCTCTACAATGGGCATATTCCTACCCCATTATATGATCTCCCAGTTTTGGTCATTTGTTTTGTGCATATTCCTTCTCCATCATATGATCTCCAAGTTTTCATCCTATGTGATGGGCATAATCCTACCCAATTACACAACCTCCCATTTTTATTTCTTTATTATAGGCATATTCTTACCCCATTATATTATCTCCTATTTTCGTTCCACTATGATGGGAATATTGCTACCCCATTAAATGATCTTCCAATTATGAACCTCTATAATGGGCATATTCCTACCTCATCATATGATTTTCCCATTTGGATCCTTTATGATGGGCATATTTTTACCCCATCATACAATCTCCTAAATTTGACCCTCTCTGATAGGCATTTTCAGAGCCTATCATAGGATCTCCCAATTTTGATCCTCTATGATTGATCCTCTAATATGGGCATATTCTTATTCCATCATATGACCTCCTAGTTTTGATCCCCTATGATGGGCATATTCCTACCACATCATATGATCTCTTAGTTTTGATCCTCTATGATTGCCATATTCCTACCCCATCATATGATTTCCTAGTAATGGTCCTCTGTAATGGGATATTCCTAATCCATCATTTGATCTTGCCAATTTTGATCCTCTATGATGGGCATATTCATACCTTTCATATAATCTCCCAATTTTGATCCTCTATGATGGGTATATTCCTAACCCATTATATGATCACCTAGTTTCGATCATCAGATTCATACCCCATCATATGATTTTCCAATTTAGATCCTTTATGATGGAAATATTCATACCCCATTAAATGTTCTACAAATTTTGATGCTTAGTGATGGGCATATTCCTACCCCATCTTATGATCTCCCAATTTTGATCCTTTGTGATGGGCATATTCTTACACCATTATAAGATCTCCTAGTTTTGATCCTATATAATGGGTATATTCTTACCCCATCATATAATCTATAAGTTTTGATCCTCTATGGTGGGCATATTCTGACCCTATCATACGATCTCCTAGTTTTGATCATCTATGATGAGCGTATTCCTACCCCATCATATGATCTCCTAATTTTAATCTTCTATGATGGGCATATTCCTACCGCATTATGTGATCTCCCATTTTTATTCCTCTGTGATGGGCATATTCCAACCCCATCATATGATCTCTCAATTTTGATCCTCTATGATGAGTATATTCCTACCCCATCGAATAATCTTTTAGTTTCGATCGTCAGTGATGCGCATATTCCTACTGCACCATATGATCTCCTAGTTTTGATCCTCTGTGATGGGCATATTCCTACACTATCACACGATATTCTAGTTTGATCCTCCATGATGGGCAAATTCCTACCCTATTTTATGATCTCCTAGTTTCAATCCCCTATGATGGGCATATTCCTTTGCCATCATATGATCTCCCATTTTTGTTCCTCAATATTGGGCATATTCCTACCCGATCATATAATCTCCTAGTTTCAATCCTCTATGATGGTCATATTCTAACCCCTTCATATAATCTTCCAGTTTTAATCCTCAATGATGGGCATATTCCTACCACATCAAATAATCTGCTAGTTTCTATCCTCAGTGATGGGTGTATTCCTACCCCATCTTATGATCTCCCAATTTTGATCCTCTCTGATGGGCATATTCCTACCCCATCATACGATCTCCTAGTTTTGATCCTATATGAAGGGTATATTCCAACACATCATATAATCTACTAGTTTTGATCCCATATGGTGGGCATATTCCTTACCCATCATATGATTTCCTAATTTTGATCCTCTATGATGGGCATATTCTAACCACTTCATACGATCTCTTAGTTTAAATCCTCTTTGATGGGCATATTCCTACCCCATTATATGATCTCCCATTTTTGTTCCTTTGTGATGGGCATATTCCAACCCCCTTATTTAATCTCTCAATTTCAATCCGCAGTGATGGGTATATTTCTACCCCATTATATGATCTCCTAGTTTTGATCCTCAGTGATGGGTATATTCTTACCCCATCATATGATCTTTCATTTTTGATACTATATGATGGGCATATTCCTTCCCCATCATATGATCTACCAGTTTTAATCCTCATTGATAGAAATATTCCTACCCCATCTTATGATCTCCTAATTTTGATCCTCTATGATGGGCATATTCCTACCCGATCACACGATCTCCCAATTTTGATCCTATTTTATGGGTATATTCTTTCCCCATCAAATGATCTCATAGTTTTGACCCTCTATGATGGCCATATTCCTACCCCATCATAAAATCTCCTAGTTTTAACCCTCTTTAACAGGCATATTAATACCCCATCATGTGATCTCCATGTTTCGATCCTCTTTAATGGGCATATTCCTACCCCATCATATAATCTCCTAGTTTATATCCTCTATGATGGGCATATTTCTACCCCATTACATGATCTCCCATTTTTGTTCCTCTGTGATGGGCATATTCATACCCCATCATACGATCTTCCAATTTTTATCCTCTGTGATGGGCATATTCCTACCCAATCATATGATCTGCTAGTTTTTATCCCTAGTGATGGGCATATTCCTACCACATCTTACGAACACCTAGTTTTGATCATTTGTAACGAGCATATTCCTATCCCATCATGTGATCCCCCAATTTTAATCCCCTAAGATGGTTATATTCATACCCCATCATGCGATCTTTCAATTTTAATCCTCTGTGATGGGCATATTCCCACCCCATCATATGATCTTCCATTCTAGATCCTCTATGATGGGCATATTCCATCCCTATCATATGATCTCCAAGTTTTGATCCTCTGTAACGGCCATATTCCTACCACATCATATGATTTTCTAATTTTGATCATTTATAATGGGCATATTCCTACCTCAACATACGATCTCCTAATTTTTATCCTCTATGATGGGCGTATTCCTACCCCATCATATGACCTCTCAATTTTGATCCTATATGATGGGCATATTCCGACCCCATCATATAGTCTTCTGGTTTTGATCCTCAGTGATGGTCATATTCCTATCCCATCATATTATCTTCTAGTTTTGTTCCTCAATGATGGGCATATTCATACACCATCATATGATTTGTTAGTTTCGATCCTCTGTGATGGGCATAATCAAATCATATCAAATAATCTTCCAATTTTGATCATCTGTGATGGGCATATTCCTACCCCATCATATGATCTCCCAGTTTTGATCCTCTCTGATGGGTATATTCCTACCCCATCATACGACCTCCTTGTTTTGATCATTTATGATGGGTATATTACTACCCTATCATATGATCTTCTAGTTTCAATCCTCTATGATGGGCATATTACTACCCCTTCATTTAATCTTTTAATTTTGATCCTCTATGATGGGCATATTCCTACCCAATCTTATGATCTCCTAAATTTTATCCTCTATAATGGGCATATTCCTACCTCATAATATGATCTCATATATTCAATCCTCTATGATAGCCATATTCCTACCACCATCACATAATCTCATAGTTTTAATCTTTTTTGATGGGAATATTCCTACCCCATCAAATGATCTCATAGTTTCGATCTTCTATAATGGGCATATTCCAACCCTATCATATGATCTCCTAGTTTTGATCCTCTTTAATGGGCATATTCCTACCCCATCATACGATCTCCTACTTTTGATTTTTTTTAATGGGCATACTCCTACCCCATCATATGATCTCCTAGTTTTGATCCTCTGTAACAGACATATTTCTACCCCATTACATGATATCCATATTTTGTTCCTCTATGATGGGCATTTTCCTACCCCATCACACGATCTCCTAATTTTGATCCTCTATGCTGTGCAAATTTTTACCCTATCATATGATCACCCAACTTTATTCCTCTATTTTGGGAATATTCCTACCCCATCATACGATCTCCCAATTTGAATCCTCTATGAAGGGCATATTCCTACCCTAATATAAGAGCTCTTATTTTTGTTCCTTTGTGATGGGCATATTCCAACCCCATTATACGATCTCCCAATTTTGATTCTCTATGATGGGCATATTCCTACCCCATCACACGATCTCCCAGTTTTGATTTTATATGATGGGTAAATTCCTTCCCCATCAAATGATGTCCTAGTTATGATCCTCTGTCATGAGCATATTCCTACCACATCATACGATCTTCCAGTTTTGATATTATATGAAGGGCATATTCCTTCCCCATCATATGATCTCCAAGTTTTGATCCTCTGTGATTGGCATATTTCTACCCCATTACACAATCTCCTATTTTTGTTCCTCTATAATGGGCATATTCCTACCCCATTATACAATCTCCTAATTTTTATCCTGTATGATGGGAATATTCCCACCCCATCATACGATCTCCTACTTCTGATCCTTAGTGATGGGCACATTCCTACCCCTTCATATGATCTTCTAATTTTGATCCTCTATGATGGCTATATTTCTACCCTATCATATGATCTGCTAGTTTCGATTTTCACTGATGGGCATATTCCTACCCCATCTTATGAACTCCCAATTTTGATAATCTATGATGGGTATATTCCTTTCCCATCATATGATCTCCCAATTTCGATCCTCTATGATGGCTATATTCATACCCCATCATATGGTCTTTCAATTTTGATTCTCTATGATGGGCATATTCCTATACCATCAATATCTTCTAGTCTTGATCCTCTATGATGGGCATATTCCATCCCCATCATATGAGCTCCTTGTTTTAATCCTCTATAATGGCATATTCCTACTCCATCATATGATTTTCCAATTTTGATCCATTATGATGGGCATATTCCTACCTCAACATTTGATCTCCCAATTTTGATCCTCTATGATGGGTATATTCCTTCCCATCATACAATCTCCTAGTTTTGATCCTCTATCATGGGCCTATTCCTACCCCATCATATAATCTCCCAGTTTTGATCCTCTGTTCTAGGTATATTACTACCCCATCATATGATCTTCTAGTTTTGATCCTTAGTGATGGGCATATCCCTGCCCCATCATATGATCTTCTAGTTTTGATCCTCTATAATGGGCGTATTCCTACATCATCATATGATCTGCTAGTTTCAATCCTTAGTGATGGGCATGTTCCTACCCCATCTTATGATCTCCTAGCTTTGGTCATCTATGATGGGCATATTCCTTCTCCATCATATGATCTTTTAATTTTTATCCTGCATGATGGGTATATTCCTATCCCATCATATGATCTCCTAGTTTTAATTATTTATAATGGGCATACTCCTACCCCATCATACGATCTCCTAGTTTTGATCATCTATAAGGGGCATATTCCTACCCCACCATATGATCTCGTAATTTTAATCCTCTATGATGGACATATTTTTACCCTAACATATAATCTCTCAATTTTATTCCCTTATGATTTGCATAATCCTACCCCATCATATGATCTCCTAGTTTCGATCCTCTGTGATGGGTATACTCCTACCACATCATATGATCTCATAGTTTTGATCCTTAGTGATGGCATATTCCTACCCCTTTATACGATCTTTAAGTTTTGATTCGCTATGATGGGCATATTCCAACCCCATTATACGATCTCCCAATTTTGATGCTCTGTGACATGTATATTTTTACCCCATCATAAGATCTCCTAGTTTTGATCCTCCATGATGGGCCAATTCCTACCCCATCATATAATCTTCCAGTCTTGATCCTCTATTATGGGTATACTCCTACCCATCATACGATCTACTTATTTTGATCCTCTGTGATGGGATTATTCCTACCCCATCATATGATCTTCTAGTTTTGATTCTCTACGATGGGCATATTCCAACCCCATCAAATGATCTGCTAGTTTCAATCCTCGGCAATGGACATATTCCTACCACATGATGGGTCTATTCCTATGCAATTATATGATCTTCTAGTTTTGATCCTCTATGATCGGCATATTTTTAGCCCATTATAAGATCTCCCAGTTTTGATCCCGTGTGATGGGTATATTCCTACCCCATCATGTGGTCTCCTAGTTTGGATTCATCTGTGGTGGGCGTATTCCTACCCAATCATACGATCTCCTAATTTTGATCCTCTATGATGAGCATATTCCTACCCCATTATACGATCTCCTTATTTTGATCCTCTATGATGGGCATATTCCTATCCCATCATATGAACTTCAAGTTTCAATCCTCTGGGATGGTCATACTCCTATCCCATTATACGATCTCCCATTTTATTTCCTCTATGATGGGAATATTCCAACCCCATCATATGAACTCCCAATTTTTATCCTTTATGATGGGTATATTCTTACCTCATCGTACGATCTCCTAGTTTTGATCCTCAGTGATCGGCATATTCCTACCCCTTCATACGATCTTCTAATTTTGATACTCTATCTTCGGCATAATCCTACCACATCATATGATCTGCAAGTTTTGATCCTCAGTGATGGGCATATTCATACCCCATCTTATGATCTCACAGTTTTGATCCTCAATGATGGGTATATTCCTACCTCATCACACGATCTCCTAGTTTCAATCCTATATGATGGGTATATTCCTACCTCATCAAATGACCTACTAGCTTTAATCCTCTATAATGGGCATATTACTACCCCATCATACGATCTCCTAGTTTTGTTCCTCTTTGATAGGCATATTCCTACCCTATCATAAGATCTCCTAGTTTCAATCCTCTATGATCGGCATATTCCTACCCCATTATATGATCTCCCATTTTTGTTCCCCTATGATGGGCATATTCCTACCCCATCATACAATCTCCTAATTTTAATCCTGTTTGATGGGTATATTCATACCCCATCATATGATCTCCTAGTTTCGATCCTAAGTGATGAGCATATTCTTACCCCTTTATATGATATTCCAGTTTTTGTCCTCAAAGATGGGCAAATTCCTACCCGATCATATTATCTGCCAGTTTTGACCCTTAGTGATGGTTATATTCCTTCCCCATTTTATGATCTCTAAATATTGTTCATCTATTATGGGCATATACCTTACCCATCATATGATCTTCCAGTCTTGATCCTTTATGATGGGCATATTTCTACCCCATCACAAGATCCCCCAGTTTTGATCCTCTATGATGGGCATATTCATACCCCATCATATAATCTCCTAATCGTGATACTCTATGATGGGTATATTCTTTCCCCATCATACGATCTCCTAGTTTTGATACTCTGTGATGGGCATATTCCTATCCCATCATACGATCTCCCAGTTTCGATCATCAATGTTGGATATATTCCTACCCCATCATACAATCTTCTAATTTTGATCCATTATAATGGGCATATTCTTATCCCATTCAATGATCTCTCATTTTTGTTCCTCTATCATGGGCATATTCCTACCCCATCATATGATCTCATAAATTTCGATCCTCTGTGATGGGTATATTCCTAAACCATCATATGATCTCTTAGTTTCGAGATGGGCATATTCCTACCCCATCATATAATCTCCCATTTGGGATCCTCTTTGATGGGCATATTCCTACCCCATTATATAATCTCCCACTTTTTTTTCTCTTTGATGGGCATATTCCTACCCCATCATACGATCTCTAAATTTTGATCCCCTATGATAGGAATATTCCTACCGATCATATGATCTGCCTGTTTGGATCCTCTATGATTTCCATAATCCTTTGCCATCATATAATCACCAAGTTTCGATCCTCTATGATAGGCATATTTCTTCCCCATCATATAATCTTCCAGTTTTGATCCTCAATGATGGGCATATTCCAACCCAATCATATGATCTCCCAGTAATGTTCCTCTATGATGGGCATATTCCTACCCCATTAAATAATCTCTCATTTTTGTTCCTCTATCATGGGCATATTCCTACCCCATCATATGATCTCATAATTTTGATCCTCTGCGAGGGGTATATAATTAAACCATCATACGATCTCTCAGTTTTGATTCTCTGTGATGGGCATATTCCTACCCCATCATATGATCTCCCATTTTGGATCCTCTATGATGGGCATATTACTACCCCATTACACGATCTCTCATTTTTTTCCTCTTTGATGGGCATATTTCTACCCCATCATACGATCTCTAAATTTTAATCTCCTATGATAGGAATATTCATATCGTTCATATGATCTGTCTGTTTGGATCCTCTATGAATACCTTAATCCTATGCCATCATATAATCACCTAGTTTTGATCCTCTATGATAGGCATATTCCTTCCCCATTATTTAATCTCCCAATTTCGATCCTCGATGATGGGCATATTCCTACCCAATCACATGATCTCCCAGTAATGTTCCTCTATGATGGGCATATTACAACACCCTTATATGATCTCTTAGTTTTGATCTTCTATGATTGGTATATTCCTATCACTTCATACACTCTCCTAATTTCGATCCTCTGTGATGGGCATATTCCTGCCCCATCATATGATCTTCTAGTATTGATCCTATGTGATAAGCATATTCCAACCCCATCATATGATCTCTCAGATATGATCCTCGATGCTGGGTGTTGCAAATCTTGAATTAAGGATTATAATTTTTATGATAACAAAAATTTTTGTGTTCTATTTTTAATTGGCTAATATTTCAGGTACAAAAGTTCAAATGCAATTCAAGCTAACTCAAGATTGGGTCCACTTGTGTTTAAATATAAATTTTCCCTTTCTTGAGTCAAATGTAATATAATTAATCCCCTAGCAAAGTAACCTTGCACACACACACTTAGGGGGAGATTTTTTTGTGAGTTAGAGTTTCTATTTCAAATTTTTTTCAAATCAACCTGGATGATATTCATATAATCTTGGATGATCCAGTAAAAATATAAACCCTAATTAGGGCGACCATGTTAATCCGGTTTAATTAAGTAGATCGTCCAGGATGATAGGCTTAAATCAGACATTTTCAGCCGCCAGACTGAGTTAGGTAAGTTATTATTTTAGAACTTTGGTATGATCGTCCCGGATGATATATGAATTGTCCTGGACAATCCTTTACAATCATGCCCAAATTAGTTTGGTGATTAAGGAAAATAATTAATATTTGATTGATACGATCATATCATCCTAGACGATCGCAAAATTGACCGGGATGATACGTGCAAAATCCTCATCGTCCAAATGACTTAACCTAGATGACCAATATACTGTAGGACGATATAAGCCTATTTGTACTAATCAGCCAGGATGATAGAAATATCGTCCTAGATAATTAAAGTATTTTACGATCGTACAACATGTTTATGCAGGATGACCCGAATAATGTGTATGATGATTTTGGTCATTTTTGAACTTATTGTACGGGGCGATAGGCATATCATCCCGGACAAACAATTCTTGTTCTTCAGATCATCTAGCATTTTCTCCTTGATGACCCAAACAATCATCAGAATGATTTTCCTGAGTTGAACTGATCGTCCTGGATGATCGCAGGATCGGCCCAGACGATCTGAACAGACATATCTTCTAATCACCCAGAGAAGCCAGATCATCCAGGCCAATTGGTGAAGATTTACGCCGATCGTACAGGATGATCCTTCGATCATCCTAGATAATATTTGATGACCAGTTTAGATTTAGGGTAATTTTTTAGCCCTCCTATTTAAAATCTTTTTCATTTAATCGTTAAGATCTTTTTCCACCTTCCTTACCTTAGAGAACCTTGAGAGAGAGAGTGAGAGAGAGAGAGAGCTTGAGATAGAGCAAGGATCTTGTGAGGGAGAGTTTGTGAGGTGTTCACAAAGGTTGCTCCAAGCAAGGATCTGAGTCATCTTCTTCGATCGTTGTCTCTTATCTTGTTGCTGTCTCCATGGTAGGATCATCAACAAGAAGATCCAGGTTCTCTGCCTGCTTCAGGAGGAAGTGAAAGGAGTCCAGGTTCTTTTTCTGCTTCAGGAGGAAGTAAAAGGAGCCCAGGTTCTCTACTTGCTTCAGCAGGAAGCGAAAGGTGTTCAGGTTCTTTGCTTCACTGGGTTGGTGGAAAGGAGTTTGGTTCAGGCTTCTCTTCCTTGCTGTGCGAGCAGAAGGAGAGTCACTTAGTGTTAGTGCAATACTCAAAGGGGAGGCTCCGGGGAGTGGACGTAGGTCAAGTTGATTGAACCACGATAAAATCTGGTGTGTTCTTTCTGATTATCCTCCACATTTATTTTTCTGTTGATGATCATGAAATTCTGATTATTATTCTGCTATTGTTGAACATCTGCACGTCATCGTGAAACTGTAATTGTTTTAAAACATTCAAAAAGATTTTTCTAAATTATTTTTGCTCACAAATTTTTAAAATAACCAATTCACCCCCCTCTTGGTTAGCCTCGGGACCAGTTCATAAGGGCTTTATATCCCTAATGAACTATCAAGTTGTATCAGAGAGGGATTCATAAAATTATATTTTGGAAAACTTTTGAATTTTGATCCATGGCTAATTTTGGAAATCATAATATTGCTAAAGGATATTCAATCACCCAGCCACCTTTATTTGAAAATATTACTTTTACCTTTTGGAAATTTTGCATGTCTACTTTCTTATAATCTATTGATTATCGAATGTGGCATATGATTCATACTAGCTATTCTGTACCATCACATGTTATAAATGAAATTAAAATTGAACTTCGTTTTACTGAATGGACATTTGATGATCATGATTTAGCACAACTGAATGCAAAATGCTTGAACTATTTTTTTTATGCTTTAAATATGAAGATTACATGCGTGTCTCTACTTGCACGATTGGTAAAAAAATTTGGGATAGATTATGCATCACCTATAAATATACATCTAAAGTTAAATAATCTAGGTTAAACATACTGCTTAATGACTACGAATTCTTTTGCATGAAACCTAGCGAGTCCATATCTGAAATATACACCAGGTTTACTCAAATTGTCACCACCCTGCATGCCTTAGGAAGAGAGCTTACTAATTATGAGAAAGTTAACAAGATTTTGAGATGTTTGTCTTCTTCCTATGAAGCCAAGATAACTACGATCACTGAATCTAAGGATTTGAATGCTTATTCTATTGATAACTTACTTGGATCACTCATTACTTATGAGCAAGGAGTGAACCAAAGACAGCTTGATGTAGGTGAGAAAAATAAAGAGAAAACTGTGGCACTGAAGGCCAACGATATAGATACTGATACTTTTGGGTCTGATAGCGATGATGTTGCCTTAATACTAGGCAATTCAAAAGCTTTCTACGAAAGAAACACCAGAACTTTCAAAAGTGGAACAAAGGTAAGAGTAGTAGAAATTTTAAAGGTTCTTCTGATATGGTTTATTTTGAATGCAGGGAGCCTGGACTATAAAGGTTGATTGTCCTACACTTAAGGCTCACCCAAGTAAGGAGAAGGGTGAGGAGAAACCCATGTTCAGGAAGGATAAGAAGAAGATCCAAAAAGCTTTCTAGGTGGATTCTGCATCTAACTCCTCAGAGACTAAAGTAGAAGAGGAGACTACAAACTTGTGTTTGATGGCGGATGATCATCCTAGTTAGTCTGACCAAGAAGAGGTATGTGAGCTAACCTACGATCAATTACTAGAAATTTCTAAAAAAATTCATTCATCATATAGGAAACTTAAGAAAATACATGCTAGCCTGAAATTTGAATTCTTAAATTTAGAAAAAGAACATAAGATTTTGATTAAGGATCAATCTACTCTTGATAGCAATCACATGCCACTATTTGATGATTTTGATGAGTTAAAAATAAAGCATTCTGATTTAATTATTGAGCATGATTCATTAAAGACATCACATGTTGAATTAGAAGCTACATTTAAGGAATTAGGAACTCATGCATCTAATTTAGAGAGTAGTGAACATCATTTAAAATTTTAAATTGCAAGTCTCAAGAAAAAAAATGAATTTCTAAGTGTGAAAATTAGTGCTTTAGAGAAAAATGAAACACCTCCTACTTTTGCACATTTTTACGCACCTACATCACTTGAAGAATCTAATTCAAAATCATCAAAACATGTTTCATTTAAATCTAGAAAAAGGCATTATCACCCATGTAGATTAGTTAACCCTTTTCCTAGCATTAGATATTTTTCTTGTGGTATGCTAGGACATATCTCTCACACCTATACTATTCACCATAGTACACATTGGGTATGGAGGCCCAAACTGCATGATCCACAGCATAGCTTGAATGTATTGCATTCTTCTTTTCATAAGAAGGAACCTAAACTTTTTTGGGTTCTTAAATCTGACGTTTGATGATTTTGTAGGTGTGCTCTCACACAAGACCTCATGAGAGCATGTGGTAACTAGATAGTGGATGCTCAAGATATATGACTGGAGATGCAAATCAATTCATTTAGCTGGAGGCCAGGGCTGGAGGCAAGGTCACTCTTAGAGACAATACCACCAGGAAAGTGATAGGTGTAGGTATAATCGAAAACTCCAAGAACCTTTTAATTGAAAATATTTTACTTGTAGATGGACTGAAACACAATCTGCTCAGCATCAGTCAACTTTCTGACAAAGGGTTCAGCATCAAGTTCCTGGCAAATACTTACATTATAAGCTTAAATAATAATATTATTTTACGGGGCAAGAGGATCAATAATGTTTACATGCTTCATTTAAATAATATTTTAATATGCGGCTTCATTTGGCTTAAAAACTACTGCTGATGAGTCTTGGTTGTGGCATAGGAGATTATGTCATGCCAGTATGAAAATGCTTACAAGAGTCACCCAAAAGGACTTAGTTAGCGGTGTCCCCAAGCTTAAGTTCACTAAGGACCACCTGTGTCATGCCTGTCAATTAGGGAAGCAAGTCCAATTCACTTTCCTCTCCATTAAGGACATCAGCTCCTCTAGACCTTTAGAAGTCTTTCACATGGATCTCTTTGTACCAATTAGCACTGCCAGCTTAGGGGGAAAAGTCTATGGATTTGTGATTATTGATGATTACTCGAGGTTCACTTGGATTAGATTTCTTTCACATAAATCAGAGTCATTTGATGATTTTAAATCCTTTTCCACTTTGAGTCAAAAGAAGTTAGGCTGTGAGATTGTGAACATCCATAGTGATCATAGGGGGGAGTTTAAAAATGAGAAATTTGGAACCTTCTATGAGGATCAAGGGATTAGACACAACTTTTTAGGTCTTAGGACCACTCAGCAGAATAGGGCAGCTGAAAGAAAGAATAAGACCTTAGTGGAAGCTGCTAGAGCTATGCTTTCTGAGTATTCACTTCCAAAATACTTTTGGGCAGATGTGGTGAACACAGCCTGTTATGTGCTAAATAGGGTGAATGTTAGATCCAATCCTTATAAGACACCCTATGAGATCATTAAGGGTAGAACTCCAAACCTATCCCACCTCCATGTCTTTGGCTGTAAGGTTTTTATTCTGAATAATGGAAAATCATCCTTAAGAGAATTTAACCCCAAATCTGATGAAGGAGTGTTCTTAGGTTATTCTAGTGTGGAGAAATCCTTTAGGGTGTTTAACAAGAGGACTTTGGTGGTGGTGGAGACTACTCATGTGGTATTTGATGAATCTGATCCTAAGGAGACTAGAGTTGAGGAAGAGGAAAATGTAGGAGAGATTACCCAAGGAGTTGAGAATGTAAATTTGGAGGAAAGGGTAGAACTTTAAAACACTTTGCCTAGAGATTGGAGATATTCTTTGAGGCATCCTAAAGAACTGATCTTAGGAAACCCTTCTAAAGGTGTTAGAACTAGGCATGGATTTAGGAAGGAAGTAAACCATTCTTCCTTTATCTTAATGACTGAACCCACCAACATCAATCAAGCCCTTTCTGATGAATTTTGGATCTTAGCTATATAAGAGGAATTAAATCAATTTGTAAGGAACGATGTTCGGGTGTTAGTAGAAAGACCTAAGAGTCAAAGCGTATTGGGAACCAAATGGGTCTTTAAGAATAAGATGAATAATTCAGGTGTGGTGGTTAGGAATAAGGCAAGATTGGTGGCTAAGGGCTAAATCAAATTGAAGGGATTGATTTTGAGGAGACCTTTGCCCCTGTAGCTAGATTGGAAGCCATTAGGGTGCTACTAGCCTTTGCCTGTTATAAGAGATTTAAGCTTTCCAAATGGATGTCAAGAAGGCCTTTTTGAATGGGGTAATAAAAGAGGATGTCTTTGTAGAGCAGCCCCCAGATTTTGAGAGTTCTCAATATCCAAATAATGTCTATAAATTAAAAAAGACTTATATGGATTAAAACAGGCACATAAAGCTTGGTATGAGAGGCTTAGCACATTCCTATTAGAAAGAGAGTTTATTAAGGGGAGCGTAGACACCACCCTTTTTCTGAAAAAAATAGGAGATGATTTAATCATTGTCTAGATCTATGTTGATGATATACTTTTTGGATCTTCTGATAAAATTTTATATGATGATTTCTCTAAAATAATGAGTAAAGAGTTTGAGATGAGTATTATGGGAGAATTATCTTACTTTTTTGGGTTTAGCAAAAGGCAAATGAATGATGGAACCTTTTTTAATCAATCAAAATACACTAAGGATATCTTGAAGGAATATGAAATGGATAAAGCTAAGCTAATCAACACTCCCATGAGCTCCACTATTTAGTTGGATAAGGATTTAAATAGAAAATCTATTGATCAAAAAAAGTTTAGAGGAATAATTGGATCACTGTAGTCCCTGACTGCTAGCAAACCTGATATTATATTTAGTGTTTATCTTTATGCTAGATTTCAAGCTGATCCTAAGGAATCCCACCTTATTGCTATTAAGAGAATCCTTAGATATCTCTTAGGGACCCCAAACCTAGGAATCTGGTATCCTAGGCACAACACATTTTTTGAGATTATTGGATATTCTGATTCTGATTTTGCAGGATGTAGGGTGGATAGAAAGAGCACTTCTGAAACTTGCCAATTCATTGGACAATCTTTAGTCTCCTGGTCTAGTAGAAAACAGAACTCAGTTGCACTTTCCAATGCTGAAGCTTAGTACATTGCCTTAGGAAGTTGTGTGGCCCAAGTCCTTTGGTTGAAGCAACAAGTTTTAGATTTAGGATTACCTATAGGCACAATTTCAGTTCTATGTAATAACACTAGTGCCATCTGCATCTCTATGAATCCTATCCAACATTTAAGAATTAAACACATTGACATAAGGCATCACTTCATTAGAGACCATGTTACCAAAGGAGACATTGAGTTACACCATATTACAACTGAAAATCAACTGGCTGACATCTTTTTTAAACCACTGGCCTTTGACACATTCAACATTTTAAGGACCAGATTAGGTGTGATTGACATAAATACATGAATCTGATTATTATTGATTTATGAAATTTTTGTTTTCAATTCCTCTTCTCTATTTTTGTTTTATCAGTTTAATTATAGATCTAATATTTTTCTGCTAATTTTAGTTTCTTTGATTTGCTTATTGAATCTGGTTATCTCTTTTTATGAGTTTTTCCTTGATTTTGGATTTACTATTTACTTAATTAGGAATCAGATAACTGCTTATTACTGCTGATAAACTAGTTTTCTGATTGAGAGTTTTGCCTTAGTTTTTATTTGAAAGCTTTCAAGCAGTGATTGACTTCTCTAAGCCAGTTAAAGGGAAGAAACATTGATGAATGTTATCTCTTCCTCTAACTCCTTTAATGGTGAATTTTTCTCTTTAAATGGAGATCTTTTTCAAAATTAAAATATTTGTTTTTGAAATAGAGATCTATTTTATCTTCTTCTAGTAATCTATCTCATATGAATAATCTTTTCAAAGCATTGAATCATTATTATATTCTTCTTAATCATGTGACTGCATTTATCATATGAGTATAATTTCGTTTTGTGGATTACTCTTCCTGATTGAAGAGATTGAGCCTTTCTTCTCTTATGTCTGGAAGGTTATCTCACAACTGAGATACTTTAGGGATTATGAAAGGAAACAAGCTTGCAAAAGCAATAAAAAGAAGCATAAAATGAGCCCATAACTGAAAAGATGCGCAATATCGCCAAAAATGAAAGGATACATAAGGTGTACCAAAAATTAAAAGAGGCATAAAGTGTGCCCAAAAAATTTAAAAAGAGGTACAAAATGAGCCCACAAGGAAATAAGCTTCTTGATTAGATCAAGTTGTGAAGTTTTTAAATTTTTTGTTACGCTGGAATTCTATCTAGTTCTTCGAGAGTTCATCGGGGCATGGCAGCGGAGGGTCGCTAGCCATCACTGCCTTCCTCCGTTCATCTCTCTGCTCAGTCTAAGCCAGACCATCGTGGTCTACGTTCTAATCAAGATCATGTTGCTGATGAAGCTCGTCGCCACAGGAGCAAAGGTGAGCTCATGATCTCTAAAAGAAGTGATCTTCCTCTTACTAAGGTTATTCATGTCGAAGGTAAGAGCAAGGGCGTTGCTTTGATGGGTGATTACAAGCTTTCTAATTCTTCAAAATCTGTTGGCTCTTCTCTGGACCCGGGGGCTTTTTCTTCTGGAATGAAGATTTTTGTTAACCGATTTGGGAACTCAAATGCACAGTCAAAAAGGTAGTTTCTATGGACTCAAATGTACAAGCCTCACAATCTGTTTTGCCTTCTTCAGGAGACAGTTTTGAGAAGCCGAATGAAGGCATACTGAGAGAAGAAGTGGGCTATGGACCATGGTTAGTGGTTAACCATCATCCTAAGAAGTTCAGGAATTCTAAAAATTCTGCGTTTAAACCAAGGATGCCTTCCGTCTGGAAGGAAAGTGGTGTTAAGAAGCAGGATACTCCATTACAGGAAAAAGTGGCTACTGCTCCAGTCTCACCAATTGTCTCTCCATCCAATGATGCTATTTCGGTTCCTCCTCTTATGCAAGACAGTTTAAAGGTCTCCAACCCTATAAATCTAATGAACAATACATTTAATGCTCTATTAGATGTTGTTGAAGAAGGTGTTGTGGTAAAAGATAACCAATTGGATGTACAGCCTTGTGCTGAATAGGTTGCCTGTGCTAATGTTATCTCCTCTGAAGGCTCGAGGGAGGTTATTAAAGAAGCTGGTGCTACTTTTATTAAAAGGAAGAAGTCCAAACAGTTAAAAGACCTTGGTCCTATCAGCTCAATTACTAGAAGTCGAAGGTCGGAGTTGGAACTCAAAGGTTGGTTGGGGACCTCTCCCCCCATTACTCATTAATGTCTTCAATAGCCTTTTGGAATTATAGAGGAGCTAGAAATAAAAGTTCTTCTCTATACCTCAAGGAGTTTGTTAAAATGTATGGTGTTTTCTGTTTGGGATTGGTTGAAACCAAGTTATCTTCCTTTGATAGTAAGGATGTCAAGTTGCTTGTTGGGGATGGCTGGAATTTCTATTTTATACCTTCTGATGGGTTGTCTGGTGGCATTATTATCTTATGGAATTCTTCTCTTGCTGATTTCCATGTTGTGGACTCCTCTTCTCAATGTGTTCTTGGCAATTTGAATATTACCAACAAGGGAATTTGGAGAATTGCTACTGTATATGGAAGTAAACACTTGTATAAAAGGAGAGAGCTTTGGGATTTGTTGGAGCTAAACTCCTCGGCCTTGTTGCCTATGGTGGCGGGAGGAGACTTTAATTACCTTACTTCTAGAGAGGATAAAAGAGGTAGCCGTAGGTTTCAGTTCTCCCTTGGTCCTAAGGAGATGAGTGCTTTTTTTTCTACAAATGATTATCATGAAGTTGGTTTTATTGGCCCAAGCTTTACTTGGTGTAAAAATAAAGTGGGAGGTGGTTGTATCCTTGAGAGGCTGGATAGGTACTTTCTTAATACTGTGGCCTTTAACTCTGCTCATCAATTATCTGTCCGCCATATACCTCGTATTTCGTCTGACCATAGCCCTATACTTCTGAATTTTTTGGAGTTGAATTCTACAGGCAAGAAGATAATTCGGTTTGAGGATGTTTGGGTTTCTAATCCAGCTTCTTCTTGTTTGGTTATAAGAGTATAGAATAAGAAGCATCAAGGGAACTTTGCCCAAGTTCTTAATACCAAATTCAGGAGAGTCCTTAAAGCTTTATTCTACTGGAGCAAGATGAAGCATAGAGACCTACAACTCTCTAAGGATCATCTGTTAAAGGAGATCTGGGATCTACAATTGAAAGAGTCTAGTTCAGGGCCTTTGACGGAGGAGGACTACTGGTTTTTGAAATGCAAAGTAAATGAACTTAACTCTGCAATGGCTCAGCTGAATGACTGGTGGAAGCAACAGGCTAAAGTGAAGTGGCTTGTTGTTGGTGATAATAATACCAAGTTTTTCCATTCCTCTGCCAGTGCTCGCAGGAATTCCAATTGCATCCTTAAAACTAAAGATGAGTTTCGCAATTTATTGGAGGAGCAAAAGCAAGTAAAGGAGGTTCTTCTTCAGTTCTTCAATCATAAATGGAAGTTTAGAGCCTGTGAGATGTTTGGCAGGCCTCAACCTCATATCCTACTGAGTGAAGCCAACAAGAAGCTGCAGGAGGTTGAGTTCACTGAGGTAGAAATTGTTTGGGTTATTGAGCATACTGAAGGCAACATTGCTCCTGCTCTGGATGTAATTTCTTATTCCTTTATCAAGGGTTATTGGGACATAATTAAATCTGATTTTCTAAATGCTCTTAATCATTTCTTATGTAAAGGTGAGTTGGATAAGAGCTGGAAAGATACCTTAATTGTTCATATTCCTAAAGTTAGCAACCCTTTGGTTCCTTCCAATTATCGTCCAATTAGTCTTTGTAATGCGGTTTATAAGGTGGCTGCAAAAGTTTTATTGAACAGGTTGATTATGGTAATCCCTAAGTTAGTTTCGATGGAGCAAGCAGCGTTCATTAAGGGAAGATCTCTCTCAGATCACGTTCTGGTTGCTTAGGAAATCTTCCATAAATTCAGGTACTCTAAGAACTCCAAAGGTCTTGTTTCTTTTAAGATTGACATGTAACAAGCGTATGATTCGATGAGTTGGCAAACTCTTAGGAAGGTTTTTGATTATTTTGGCTTTCCTACGACTTTCTCTAAACTTTTTTTTGGAATGCGTGGAAGATCCTCGATTTTCTTTGTGTATTAATGGCAATCTTTCGACTTGGATCAATGCTAAAAGTGGGTTCCGTCAAGGTTGCCCACTCTCTCCTTTATTATATATTCTTTGCTCCCAACTTCTTACTAATGCTCTTAACAAAATGGATATTGGAATCAAAATAAATCCGGGTAGCCCAATGATTTCTCATCTTCTTTAAGCGGATGACGTGATGATCTTCTCGGTCGCTTCTACGAAGGCTGTTAGGAAGATCAAAGGTGTGCTTGCTAATTTTTGTAGGTGGACAGGCCAAAGCATTAACTCTAATAAATCTGCCATGTTGTTTGGAAAATATGTTAATAGAAGGTGTAAGAAGTTGATTGCTCGCATTATGGGCTTCAAAGTTGTTAAGGAATTTGATTATCTTGGTGTCAAGATTGCTTTTAGAAGATTAGTGGCTGCGGATTTCCAGTTTATTGTGGAAAAAATGTTGAACAGGCTAAAGTTTGGGGAAATAAGGTTATTTCACTGGCTGGTAAATTAACTCTTGTCAAAATTGTCATGCAATCTTATCCTTTATTTCACAGCACCCTCTCCTTGATTCCAGCTCGTGTTTTAAAAGGAATTGACAAGCTTTGTAGGGATTTTCTTTGGAATAAATCTAAAGGAAGGAAGGGTATCCATTATGTTAAATGGAGTGAGTTGTGTAAGCCTCTAAACTTTTGTGGTCGTGGTCTTTGTTCTCCTTCTGATAGATCTGCTGCTCTCAGATCAAGGTTGTCTTGGCGTTACCTTCGGGTTGAGGATAACCTGGTTCATAAAGTCCTAGTTCCTAAATATGGGAAGAAGATTGATGTTACAAGGAAGACAACTTCTTGTTCGGCAGCCTGGAAACTCATATGTGATGGTGGCATTCTTCTAAATTCTGTGATCAGATGGTGTATCACAAACGGCTCTTCCATTGATGTCTATAGGGATGTTTGGATCTTGGACAAAAGCATTAATAAGTGCCCTACCTTTGTGGTACCACAAGAGGATGAAGTCATTCTTTTAGATAATTTTATTTCTAATGGTGGCTAGAATGTGGATGAACTACTTAATTTTTTTGGTAAGGATTTGGTTCAGATTATTGTGCAAATCAATATAAATCATGCAACAAGTGAGGATTCGTTTGAATTGCTGTACCAGAATTCCGGTAGGACCATTACTTCTTTGGCTTATGAAGGATTGCAAGTCCAGCAACCCGATATGAGGTTTTGTAAATGGTTAAAGGAGGCTAAGCTGATGCCTCGGGTTGAGATCTTTTGGTGGAGGCTTATAAGGAATGAGATTCCCACTAATCAGTTTCTTGTTGACAGACGGTTGCAATGTAATCATCTATGTCCCAAAGGATGTGTTGTTATCAAAAATATGGAGCATATTGCATTGAGGTGTGTTAAAGTAAGACAAGTTTTCTCGCTCTTAAGTAAGTGGGGTTTTTCTATATCCTTGTTTGATAGTATGGCAAACTGTTGCAACTGGATGTAGCATTTAGTTCAGCATAATAGTTTTCTTCTAAATTTGTTTTGCAATGTGGTTTTTTTATCATGGAAGGCTAGAAACAGGTTCATTCATGATAAGGTGGAAGAAAGAGCCTCCTTTATTGTTGGTAATGCTGTGAGTTGTTCCTCCTCTTTTAAGTTATTTGATTGTTGCAAATCGGCCCGTAGGGATGCTACTCAGTTTTCTAGACTGCCTAATTCCTAGCATCTCCCTCCACCTAATTAGTTAAAAATCAATGTTGATGCTTCTCTTCAATCTTTGTATAGAGCTGGAGTGGGTGGTGTCTTTCGTGACTCTTATGGCCTATTTTTTTGGCATTTGGTAATTTTTGCATTCATTTGGATATATCCCAACTAGAAATGCTAGCCTTCTGTGCTCTTAAGGAGGTGATAAAATATTGGATTTTTAAATTCAAAGGTATTATTGTGGAAAGTGATAACTCCAACGTCATTGAGGCTCTTCAGCTTGCTTGGACGAAAGGTTTCAAGGGGGATGTTGTGCTGGACTTCTTCAATAATTTTAATTTTATTCTTTTCAAATGTATAGATAGAAGTTGTAAAAAGTTAACTGATATGTGTGCTAACTTTTCTCTTATTTCTGATTTTGTTTGGGATGACTTTAGCTCAAATAAGATTCCTCCTTCTTTTGTTTATTTGTTAAAGGAGGAATCATCTTTGTAGTTCATTATTTTCCTTTTGATTAATGAAGCATTGCTTTCCTATCAAAAAAAAAAGAAATAATCTTCTTCCCTTTCAGATCTTTAAACACCTTAGAAAAATCAATGCACCACTTAATATTTTCAAAAGCTTGAGAATGAAACTCATGATTTCTGATTCCTTCCTTTGTAATACTATCAAATATTTTTCTGGAACAAGGTTTGAAAGGATCTTTTTTTCAAATCTAATTTCTTCCTTTTGGAATTAGATTTTTGTTTAAAAGAAATTTGAATGTATAAGGTGTCTGAGATAGGGTTTACAAAAATTAATTTTCCAACTTTTCGGGATTTCAGTTCTTCAATTTATTCTTATTGGTTTTTGAATTGCAAACTATGAAAATATTCTAATTTACTAGAGCAGATCGATTAAAAAAAGGTGTTTCTATCTTTCTTGTTGTTCTTGTCATTTATTTCTCCTTATTTTCAATTACTCTTTTTGTGAACAGCTTGGAGATCTGTTTACCACCATCTATAGCAATTTTATCCACCACCGCCTTCTCCATCTGATCAGGATCCACCTCTCTATTAGTTTTCTGTGTTGTGATGTTTCTAGTTTGTCTTGGTTAACGTTTTTCTTCCTACTTTTTCTGATGTCAAAAGGGGGAGTTGTTTATTGTGTTACTAGTAGTTTCTTTTATTGCTTTTGTGTTGTAATTATTTCTTTTGTTATATTTAGTGTCACTGTTTATCAATGATTAGTAAAATTTGTACTGACAAATCTTAAGTCGGTTTGATTAAGCAGATCATCCAGGATGATATACCCATCATCTAGGATGATAGGCTCAAATAAAAAATTCTAAGCCGCCATACTAAGTTACGCAGGTTATTATTTTTAGAACTTTGGCCCGATCGTCCCGGATGATACGTGTATCAACCTGGAGGATCCTTTTCAATGATGCCTAAATTAGTATAGTGATTAAGAAAAATAATTAATATTTGATTCATATGATCATATCATCCTGGACGATCGCAATATCATATGGGACGATACGTGAAAAATCCTCATCGTCCAAATAAATTCACCTGGATGAACTGTACAATATACTGGATGATATAACCCTATTTGTACTAATCGACCTGTATGATAGAAATATCATCCTGGACGATCAAGCCATTTTTTAATCGTATAGCATGTTTGTGCAAGACAACCCGAATAATATACAGGATGAATTTGGTTATTTTTGAACTAATCATAATGGATGATGGGTGTATCACATTAGACGATCAAGTATTTTTCTTCAGATCATCCAGCATTTTCTCCTGGATGACCCGAACAATCCTCAGGATGATTTTCCTGAGTTGAACTAATCATCCTGAACGATCGCAGGATCGGCCCGGACGATCTGAACAAATATGTCTTCTAATCTTCCAGAGAAGCCAGATCATCCAGGCTAATTGGTGAAGATTTACATTGATCATACAGGACGATCCTTCGATCGTCCTAGATGATATTTGACGACTAGTTGAGATTTAGGGTAATTTATGTGTCCTTCTATTTAAGATCTTTTTCATTCAATCATTAAGATCTTTTGCCACCTTCCTTACTTGAGAGAACTTTGAGAGAGAGAGAGAGAGAGAGCTTGGGAGAGGGAGAGAGGAACTTTTGAGAGGGAGTTTATAAGGTGTTCATAAAGGTTGCTCCAAGCAAGGATCTGAGTCGTCTTCTTCGGTCATCATCTCTTGTCTTGTTGGTGTCTCCATGGTAGGATCATCTGCCAGAAGATCCAGGTTCTCTACCTACTTTAGGAGGAAATGAAAGGAGTCCAGGTTCTTTGTCTGCTTCAGGAGAAAGCGAAAGAAGCCCAGGTTCTCTACCTGTTTCAGGAGGAAGCGAAAGTTGTTGAGGTTCTCTGCCTCACTAGGTTAGTGGAAAGGAGTTTTGTACAGGCTTCTCCACCTTGTTGTGGGAATAGAAGGAGAGTCACTTTGTGTTAGTGCAACACTCAAAGGGGAGGCTCCGACGAGTGGACATAGGTCAAGTTGATTGAACCACTATAAAATCTGGTGTGTTTTTTCTGATTATCTTTCACATTTATTTTCCTATTGATGATATGTGATTCTGATTATTATTCTATTATTGTTGAATATATGCACATCAACGTGAAACTATAATTATTTTAAAACATTCCAAAAGATATTTCTAAATCTTTTTTGCTCATAAATTTTTAAAATAACTAATTCAACCCCCCCTCCCTCCTCTTGGTTAGCCTCAGGACTAATTCATAAGGGCTTAACATCCCTGACGAACTTTTAAGGGCATATTTCTACCCCATCATATGATCTCCTAGTTTTGATCCTCTATGATGGGCATATTCCTATGATGGGCATATTCCTAACCCATCATATGAACTCCTTATTTTGATCCTCCAAGATCTGCTTATTCCTAACCCATCATAAAATCTCCCAGTAATGTTTCTCTATGATGGGCATATTCCTACCCCATCATATGATCTCCCAATTTCCATCCTAATTGATGGGTATATTTCTACCCCAACATAAGATATTCCAGTTTGATCCTCTGCCAAGGGCATAATCCCACCCCATCATATAATCTCCTACTTTGGTCCTCTATGATGGCCATATTCCTACCCTATTATATGATCTCCCATTTTTGTTCCTTTGTGATGGGCATATTCCAACCCCATCATATGATCTATAAATTTTGATCCTCTATGATAGGTATATTCCTACCCCATTATACGATCTCATGGTTTCGATACTCAATGATGGGTATATTCTTTTCCTTCATATGATGATCTAGTTTTGATCCTCTATAATGGGCATATTCCTACCCCCATCATATGATCTGCTGGTTTTGATCCTTAGTGATGGTTATATTCCTACCCCATCTTACGATCTCCCAGTTTTCATCCTCTGTGATAGGCATATTCCTATGCCATAAAATGATCTCCCAATTTTGATCCTATGTGATGGGAATATTTCTACCCAATCATTCGATCTCCTAGTTTTGATATTTTGTGATGGGCATATTCCTACCCCATCACACGACCTCCTAATTAGGATCCTCTATGATGGTCATATTCGTACCCCATCATATGATCTCCTAATTTTGATTCTCTTTGATGGTCATATTCCTATCCCCATCATATGATCTCCAAGTTTTAAACCTCTGTGATGGGCATATTCCAACCCCATTACATAATCTCCCATTTTTGGTCCTCTATGATGGGCATATTCATGCCCCATCATATGATCTCATAATTTCGATCCTCTGTAATGGGTATATTCTTATTTTTTCATATGATCTCCTAGTTTTGATCCTCAGTGATTAGTTCATTCATAACACTTCTTATGATATTCTAGTTTTGATCCTTTATGATGGGCACATTTCTGTTACAAATCGGGTTTTGATGATGATAAACATATTTCTATTGTGTTTTGCTTGACTAACCCATTTCAGGTATAAAAACTAAAGAGCAACTCAAGCCAACTCAAGATCAGGTCCGAGTGTATCCAAATGTACTGTTTTCCTTTTCTTGAGTCAATTGTAATATATAATCGATCCCAAAGCTAAGTAACCTTACACACGCACACTAGGAGATCTTGACTATTCATAGTGATTATGGTGGAGAGTTTGAAAATATGAAATTTGGAAGTTTCTGTGAGGAGCAAGGGATTAGTCACAATTTTTCAGCTCCTAGGATCCCTCAGCAGAACGGGGTAGCTGAAAGGAAGGACAAAACCTTAAAGGAAGCTGCTAAAGCCATGTTGGCTGAGTATTCACTTCCAAAATACCTTTAGGCTGAAGCAGTGAACACTACCTGTTATGTGCTGAATAGGGTGAATGTGAGATCAAATCTGAACAAGACACTTTATGAGATCATTAAGGGTAGAACTCCAAACCTGTCCCACCTCCATGTCTTTGGCTGTAAGGTTTTTATTCTGAATAATGGGAAATCATCCTTAGGAAAATTTGACCCCCAATCTGATGAAGGAGTGTTCTTAGGTTATTCTAGTGTGGGGAAATCCTTTAGGGTGTTCAATAAGAGGACTTTGGTGATAGAAGAAACAACTCATGTGGTGTTTGATGAATCTGATCCTAAGGTGACTAGAGTTGAGGAAGAAGAAGAGGTAGAGGAGATTACCCAAGGGGTTGGAAATACAAATCTGGAGGAAAGGGTAGAACCTCAAACCATAATGCCTAGAGATTTGAGATATTCTTCGAGTCATCTTTAAGAACTGATCTTAGGAGACCCGTTTGAAGGTGTTAGGACTAGGCATGGACTTAGGAAGAAAGTAAACCACTCTGCCTTTATCTCAATGACTGAACCCACCAACATCAATCAAGCCCTTTCGGATGAGTTTTGGATTTTAGCTATGTATGAAGAATTGAATAAATTTGTAAGGAATGATGTTTGGGAGTTATTAGAAAGATCTAGAAATCAAAGTATTGTGGGAACCAAGTGAGTCTTTAAGAATAAGATGAATGATTCTAGTATGGTGGTTAGGAATAAGGCACGATTGGTGGCTAAGGGGTATAATCAGATTGAAGGGATTGATTTTGAGGAGAACTTTTCCCCTATAGCTAGATTGGAAGCTATTAGAGTGCTACTAGCCTTTGCCTGTTATAAGGGATTTAAGTTGTTTCAAATGGATGTCAAAAGTGCCTTTTTAAATGGGGTAATAAAAGAGGATATTTTTGTAAAACAACCTCAAGGTATTGAGAGTTCCCAATATCCAAATCATGTTTACAAATTAAAAAAGGCCTTATATGGATTGAAATAGGCACCCAGAGCTTGGTATGTGAGGCTTAGCACATTTCTGTTAGAAAGAGAGTTTATTAGGGGGAGCGTAGACACCACCCTTTTCTGAGGAGAATAGAGGATGATTTACTCATTATCCAGATCTACGTTGATGATATAATCTTTAGATCTTTTGATAAATATTTATATGAGGAGTTTTCTAAAATGATGAGTAAGGAGTTTGAGATGAGTATGATGGGAGAATTGTCCTACTTTTTGGGGTTTAGCATAACGAAATTGGATGATGGAATCTTTCTCAATCAACCTAAATATACTAAGGACATTTTGAAGAAATATGAAATGGACACATCTAACCCAATCAACACTCCCATGAGCTCCTCTGTTCAGTTAGATAAGGATTCAAGTGGAAAATCTGTTGATCAGAAGAAGTATAGAGGAATAATTGGATCACTACTTTACCTGACTGCTATCCGACCTGATATCATGTTTAGTATTTGTCTTTATGCTAGGTTTCAAGCTGATCCTAAAGAGTCCCACCTGACTACTGTTAAGAGAATTTTTAGATATCTTTTAGGGACCCCAAACCTATGAATTTGGTACCTTATGCACAACACCTCTTTTGAGATTATTAGATATTTTGATTATTACTTTGCAGGGTGTAGGGTGGAAAGAAAGATCTCTTCTAGAACCTGTCAATTCATAGGACAGTCTTTAGTCTCCTGGTCTAGTAGAAAATAAAACTCAGTTGCACTTTCCACTACTGAAGCTGAGTACATTACCTTAGGGAGTTGTGTGGCCCAAGTTCTTTAGTTGAAGCAACAAGTTTTGGATTTAGGATTACCTGTGGACACAATTTCTATTCTGTGTGATAATACTAGTGCCATCTGCATCTCTAAGAATCCAATCCAATATTCTAGAACCAAACACATTGATATAAGGCATCACTTCATTAGGGACCATGTTACAAAAGGGGACATTGAGCTACATCATGTAGCAACTGAAAATCAGCTGGCTAACATATTTACTAAACCACTGGCATTTGACTTATTCAGCATTTTGAGGACCAGATTAGGAGTGATTGATATAAATGCTTGATTCTGATGACTGCTAATTTCTAATTTTTCTGATTTTCATTCTGTGTCTGTTAGTTAGCTGTTTGATTTGATTAATTACTTTCAGTTGTTTTTTATTTTTCCTTCTGCTGATTTCTGTGTTAGCCTTGGTATTAGGTTGATTTGAGTATTTATATTGATGTAATTGTCTACCTATTTTTATTTACTGGTTCATCCCTTTTAGTTTTTATTTTATGCTTTTCAAAATCTGAATCACTGCTCGCTACCTCTGATAAACTGGATTTATGACTAAGAGTTTTACCTTGTTTTTATTTGGAAGCTGGTAAGCAGTGATTAATTCCACTGGATCTGTTAAAGGGAAGAAATATTGATGATTGTTTCTCTTCCTCTAACTCGTTTACTGGTGTATTTTTACTTTTGTATAAAAATCTTCTTCAAAATTAAAATATTAGTTTTTAAAATAGAGATTTATTTTATCTTCCTACAGTAATCTACCTCATATAAATAGTGTGTTCAAAGTCTTGAGTCATTATTATGATTTTATAAACCAAGTGATTGCACTTATCATACGACGTATGGCTTTTATTTTATGAATTACTCTTCCTTATTATGGAGAGTGTCTCCTATGTCTGGAAGGTAATTTTACAGCTGATATCCTTTAACGAGTTTGAGAGAGAGAAAGCTTACAAAAGATGCGCAGTGCACCATATAAATTTAAAATGAGGCAAAAAATGAGCCTCGAGGTGAAAATATGCAAAATGTTGCCAAACTAAAAGATACACAAAGTGTATCAAAAATTAAAAGATGCCCAAAGCGCTAAACAAATTGAAAAAGTGGCACAAAATGAGCCCAAACCAAGCTTTCTTCCCCTTTAGATTATTAAATGTCTTAAAAAAATCCGTGCGTCACTTAATATGTTCAAAAGCTTGAGTTTAAAAATCCTGATTTCTGATTTATTACTTTGTAACACAATTCTATCAGATATTTTTCTGAAACGAGGCTTGAAAGGATCTCTTTTTGAATCTAATTTCTTTTCTTCAGAATTGGATTTTTGTTTTAAAAGAGATTTGCATCTATAAGGTGCCCGAGGTGGGAGTTACGAAAGTTGATTTTTTTAACTTTTTCTAAATTTCAGCTCTGTCAATCATCTTCTTATTCATTTTTGGATTTAAAATCAAGGGAAAATTTTGATTTACTGAAGCAGATTGATTCAAAGAAAAATCAATCAAAAAGATCATTAGTTTTTGTGCTCTTATTTCGAGTTTTATTCACTTTGGTTTTGTTTTTTTTTTTTTACTGGTTGTGTTTTTGGGATCCTAATCGTTCATCTCCATCCTCCATCTTTTTTCTGTTTACTTCACATCATCCTGGATGATCCACAGGTCGTCCTGGATGATTTTCTTCATCCTGGATGATCCAATAATCATCCTGGACGATCAATTCAAATCATCCTCACTCTGATCATACTGCTGAGAAACACCAATTATTGGTGATCATCCTGGACGATCTTTACATCATCCTAGACGATATGATCCATATCTTCCTGATCTGATCGAATGGCTGAGAATGCGCTAATTATTGGTCATCATCCTGGATGATCCACCACATCATCCCAGATGATCAACATGTCAGCAGCTGGATGATTCGAATTCGGCCCATCTGACACACTTATTGCACATCATTCGGGATGATCCACCTAATTATCCTGGATGAAACTTTTCGTCAACAGTCATCTGGCCTGACTCCTTGGGACAATAGCCTGTGTCTAATCATCCTGGATGATCTATGATCATCCTGAATGATCCGACCACCTTTTTGACCAATCATCCTGGCCGACATAAATGCTTCTATCGTCCTGGACGATCTCGCGATCATACGGGACGATCCGGCCGACTTCTATTTAAACAGCTGATTTCTTCAGTTTTTCCCACACATCTCCTTCCACTCTCCCTCACTTGTGCTTTCTAATGGCTGGCAGGAAGCGTTCTAGGATAAAGGGTGCGAGTTTCTCGCAGGGGAATGTTAATCCCCGCTTCCCCAATGTAGCCGATCAGGCTGCCTTCGAGTTCTATCGTGAGGTGGGGATCACTCCGTAAAAAATAGTAAACCCCCGCACCCTTACCTATCCTATTCTAAATCTTTTTGCACACACCTCCCTCACTTTCATCCTTACCCTCTCCTTTCCATTTAGCATTGAACTTCTTCAAGTTTTCTTCGCAAATCTGCGCATTTCTGCTGACTATTCCACCCTCTGCTCCTATGTGAATCAACATCCTGTAGAACTCACTGCTTAGGACTTTCATAACATCATTCAACTCTCTGTGACTGGCGAAAAAATCCACACTCTTGTTACTGACCCTGACTATGATTGGACTGTCGCCAATCACTTTCTTCGAAAAACGAATGTACCCTACCACGAAAATGCTTGCACTTCCCTCCTTATGGATGTATGGACCATTCAGCACGTCCTTCGGCCCTCCGTCATCCCAAAGGCCGGGAATCAAATTCACATCATCCAATTACTATCTCTGACCACATATTACATCTTGGCTCACCGAGACTTTAATGCCACTGACCTTCTTATCAGATACATTGAGCACCTCACCACTATTAGGGATCCGGGTCATAAACGTCATCCCAATCTAGCCTTAGGACATATCATTGTATATGCCTTGGAAACCAAATATGACCTGCAGTATCCAGAACCTCCAAATGTCCCACCTTCCTTCTTCACAAACAATTTATTCCATGTCCTACACAATACCCGTCTACATCTAGAGCCTGCCCCGGATGCTGAGGAGGAAGAGGAAGAAGCTATTTCTATTCCTGCAACACTAGATGCACCTACTCCCCTTCGCATCGCTTCTCCTTTTGACCATCCGGTGCAGCGCTTAAATTAGTGGGAGGCCAGATTCGATTCCTATGTTACTTCCTAGGAGCAGCAGCACACGGAGGATCTACAGCTCTTTACTAACTATGCTGCTCAGCAGCAATAGCAGTACGACCAGGACATTGCCTGGATTGGATCCCAGTTTGCAGCCATCCATAGTTACTTTACACCACCATTGCCACCTCCTCCTTCTGATCAGGATCCGTCCCATTTTAGTGTTATATTTTGTAGATTTTTTTCTTTTTCTGTTTGTACTGTTATTTCTATTTTTCTGTTTGCCCTTCTCTTTTTTGTGATGTCAAAAGGAGGAGTCGTTGTAGTAGTTTTTAGTTCTTGATTTCAGTTGTAGTAGCTTTTATTCTTGCATTGTGTTGGTTACTTCATGTGTAGTTGTGTTTCCTGTACTATTCTGGTTGTTCAATGAAATTTGAAAAAAATTTGTTTTTTGATCTCCTAGTTCTTTTATTTTTTAAACTACTACACATATGTTTGCCATCATCAAAAAGGGGGAGATTGTTGCAAATCTTGTTTTGATGATGAAAAATATATTTCTATTGTGTTTTTCTTGGCTAACCCATTTCAGGTATAAAAAATCAAGAGCAACTAGAGCCAACTCAAGATCGGGTCCAAGTGTGTCCAAATGTACTGTTTTCCTTTTCTTCAGTCAATTGTAATGTAACTGATCCCCTAGCTAAGTAACCTTGCACACACACAGTCAGGGGGAGAGCTAGAGTGAATTAGAGTTTCTATTCAATTTTTCTTCAGATCGTCCTGGATGATATTGACATCATCCTGGATGATCAAGTAAAAATATAAACCCTAATTAGGGCGACCAAGTTAAGTGTGTCTGATTAAGCAGATCATCCTGGATGATCCCGACATCATACGGGATGATAGGCTCAAATCAAAACTTTTCAGCCGCCGGATCAAGTTAGGCAAGTTTTTATTTTAAGATATTTGGTCTGATCATCCTGGACGATACGTGTATCATCCTTGACGATACTGTACAATCATGCCTAAATTAGTCTGGTAATTAAGGAAAGAAATTAATACTTGATTGATACGATCATATAATCCTAGACAATCGGAGGGTCATCCTAGACGATCATGATCGTCTAGTGTGTTTCAGCTGTACATCCAGAGTGGTGCTTAGGATGATTTTGCCACTATATGAACTAATCATACCGGACGATACCCGTATCATCCTGGACGATCAAGTCATTTTTAGGTCGTCTAGCACAAGTTTCTCTGGACGACCAGAGCGGTCTTCTGGATGAAATTTCTCAATTTACACTAATCATCCCGGACGATCGCAAAATCGTATGGGACGATATGAACAACTTTTTCTACTAATCGTCCAGAAGAGCCAGATCGTCCAGGCTAAAATAGTTGATTTTGAACTGATCGTACAGGATGATATATATATCGTCCTAAAAGATCTAGGCCGACCAGTTGAGATTTAGGGTAAATTTGGAGCCCTCCTATAAAATATATTTTTCTTCCAACAAGAAAAATCTTTTGCCACTTTCTTTTCCAAAGAAACCCTAGAGAGAGAGTTTGGAAGAGAGAGAGAGGATCTTATGAGGGGGAGTTCATGAGGGGTTCACAAAGGTTGCTCCAAGAAAGGATCAGAGTCATCTTCTCTGCTCGTTGTCTTTCATCATCTTGGTGTTCTTTATGAGAGGATCGTTCGTAAGAAGATCCAGGGTTCTCTGCCTGCTTCAGCAAAAAGCAAAAGGAGTCTGAGGTTCTCTGCCTACTTTAGGAGGAAGCAAAAGGAGGTTAGGTTCTCTACCTCACCGTATCGATGGAAAGGTGCTTTTTGTACAAGCTTCTCCGCCTTGTTGTAGGAGCAAAAGGAGAGACACTTTGAGTTAGTGCAATACCCGGAGGGGAGGCTCCGTGGAGTTTGACTGAACCACTATAAAAATCTAGTGTGTTCTTTCTGATTACTTTCTACACTTTAGTTTTTCTATGATTATCTGCTTGGGTGAAATTTGTGTTTAATCTTTTTTTTTGAGTATTTACTTATTTCCACTATATATTATAGAAAATATTTTCACTATTGCTCTCGAATTTTTAAATAACCAATTCACCCCCCCTCTTGGTTTGCCTCGGGACTAGTTCATCAGGGTTTAACATCCCTATCAAACTTTCAATTTCATCCCATCATATGATTTACAAGTTTTAATCCTCAGTGATGGGCATATTCCTAACCCATCATATGATCTCCTAATCTTGATCCTTTGTATTACTACCCCATTATATAATCTGCCAGTTTTCATCCTCTATGATGGGTATATTCCTACCCCATCAAACGATCTTCTAGTTTTGACCATCTATTATGGGCATATTCCTGCCTCATCATATGATCTTGCAATCTTGATCCTCTATGATGGGAATATTGCTACCTCGTCATACAATCTCTTAGTTTTGAACCTCTTTGATGGGCATTTTTCTACCTCTCTAAATAATCTTCCAGTTTTGATCTACTTTGATGGACATATTCCAACCCCATCATACGATCTCCTAGTTTCAATCCTTTATGATGGGTATATTCCTACCCTATCATATAATCTCCTAGTTTTTACCCTTTGTGATGGGCATATTCCTACCCCATTATATGATCTTTAAATCATGATCCTCTTTGATGAGCATATTCCTACCCCATCATTTAATCTCCTAGTTTCGAACCTCAGTGATGGGCATATTCCTACCCCTTCTATAATCTTCAGATTTTGATCCTTTATGATGGGCATATTGCTACCCTATCATAAGATCTCCTAGTTTTAATCCTCTATGATGGGCATATTCCTACCCCGTCATATGATCTCCTAGTTTCGATCATCTATGATGGGCATATTCTTACCCCATCTTATGATCTCCCAATTTTTAACCTCTATGATGGGTATATTTCTACCCCATCATACGATGTATTGGTTTTGATCCTTAATTATGGGCATATTCCAACCCCTTCATATGATCTTAGAGTCTCGATCCTCTATAATAGGCATATTCCTACCCCATCATATGATCTGCTAGTTTTTATTCATAATCATAGGCATATTCCTACCACATCTTACGATCTCCCAATTTTGATCCTCTTATTTGGCATATGCCTACCCCCATAAAATGGTCTCCCAGTTTCGATCCTATATGATGGGTATATTTTTACCCAATCATTTGAAATCTTAGTTTTGATCCTCTGTCAGGGGCATATTCATACCCCATCATACGACCTCCTAGTTTTGATCCTCTATTAAGGGCATATTCCTACCACATCATATGATCTCCTAGTTTTGATCCTCTTTAATGGGTATATTGCTACCACATCATATGATCTTAGAGTTTTAATCCTCTATGATGGGCATATTCCTACCCCATTACATGGTCTACCATTTTTGTTCCTCCGTGATGGGCATATTCCTACCCCATCATATAATCTCGTAATTTTTATCCTCTATAATGGAGATATTCCTACCCCATCATAAGATCTCCAAGTTTTGATCCTCAGTGATGGGTATATTCCTACCCCTTCAAATGATCTTTCAGTTTTCATCCTCGATGATGGGCACATTTCACCCCATTATATGATCTACAAGTTTCAATCCTCAGTGATGGGCATATTCTGACCCCATCATATGATCTCCCAGTTTTGATCTTCTATGATGGGCATATTCCTACCCCACCATACGATCTCCTAGTTTTGATCATCTATGAAGGGTAAACTACTGCCCTATCATATGATCTCCTAATTTTGACACTCTATGATCAGTATATTCCTACCCCATCATATGATCTTCCAATCTTGATCGTCTATGATTGGCATATTCCTACCCCATTATACGATCTCTTAGTTTTGAATCTCAGTGATGGCATATTCCATCTCCTTTATATAATCTTCCATTTTGATCCTCTGTAAGGGGCATATTCCTACTCCATCGTACAATCTCCTTAATTTCTTCATCTATGATGGGCATATTCCCACCATATCATAAGATCTCCCAATTTTGATCATCTATGATGGGAATATTCCCACACTATCATACGATCTCCCAGTTTCAATCCTTTTTCATGGGTATATTCCTATCCCATTATACGATCTCCCAGTTTTGATCCTCTTCGATGGGCATATTCGTTTCCCTTTATATGATCTCCCAGTTTTGATCTCTATATTTGGAATATTCCTATCCCATTATATGATCTCCCAATTTTGATCCTTTGTGATGAGCATATTCCTACCCCATCATATGATCTTCTAGTTTTCATCCACTGTGATGGGCATGTTCCTTCCCCATCATTTGATTTTCTAGTTCGGATCCATTGTAATGGCATATTCCTACCCTATCATATTACCTCTCAGTTTTGATCTTGATGGGATATTCCTTCCCCATTACATGATCTCCCAGTTTTGATCCTCTGTGATGGGCATATTTCTACCCCATCATACAATCTCCCAATTTTGTTCCTCAATGATGGGTATATTCCTACCCCATCATACGATCTCCTAGTTTTGATCCACTATGATAGGCATATTCCAACCCCATTATACTATCTTTTTATTTTGATCCTATGTGATGGGCATATTCCTACCCCAACATATGATCTCCTAGTTTTGACCCTTTGTGATAGCATATTCCTACTCCAATATACAATCTCCTATTTTTATTCCTCGATGATGGGCATATCCCTACCCCATTATATGATCTCCCAATTTTGATCCTATATGATGGGCATATTCCTACCCCATCATATGATCTACCAGTTTGGATCCTTTAGAATAGTCATATTCCTACTCCATCATACAAACTCTCAATTTTGGTCCTCTCTGTGATGGGCATATTCCTACCCCATCATATGATCTCCCAAATTTTATCCTTTGTGGTGGGCATTCCTACCCCATCATGTGATCTCCTAGTTTTGATCCTCGGTGATGGGTATATTCCCACCCCATCATATAATCTCCAAGTTTTGATTCTCTGTGATGGGCATATTCCTATCCTATCATATAATCACCCAGTTTCAATCCTTTATAATGGGCATATTCCTACCCCATCATATGATATCCTAGTTTTGATCCTCTTTGATGTCCATATTTCAACCCCATCACATAATCTCTCAGTTTTAATCCTCTGTGATGGGTTTATTCCTACCAAATCATACGATCTCATTGTTTTGATCCTCTATAATGGGCATATTCCTACCCCATCATATGATCTCCTAATTTGACCCTCTATGATGGGCATATTGCTACCACATCATATAATCTTCTAGCTTTGATCCTCTATTATGGGCATATTCCTACGTAATTATTCGATCTTCCATTTTTGTACCTCTATGATGGGCATATTCCAACCCCATCACAAAAACATCTAGTTTTGATCCTCAATGATGGGTACATTCCTACTCCATCATTTGATTTGCCAGTTTGGATCCATTATGATGGTGTTTGATTGAAAAAGTATATTTTTGAAAAAGTTAATTTTCTTTGGGATACTTGAAATTTTTGTAATTTTAATTCTGGAATCGAACGCTCATTATAAATGATAAATCACCTCGAAAGGTGAACATATCGTTCCTTAATGGGTTCAAATTTGAAAACTTTGAATTTACCCTAATTATTGTAATCGAATTTAAGAAGAAACTACATATGAGCCCGAAGGGTCAAAGTGAGTGTTCAATCAAGTATTTGACTATAATAATTTGGTAAGAAGATCATTAATTTCATAATCAAAATTATTATAGCAAATTGATATATCTCTTTGACGAAAAAATATATCAATCACTATCGATAGTCAGAAAATGATGATAATGATTATAAAGTTAATTTTTCCAAAGATACTTAATTGAGGGTTTTGAAAACATAATATTAAAAATTAAATCTAGCTTTCTAAATCTCCTATGAGCGCAAGCCCTCATAGTAAATTACATTGTAGGAAACCAAAAATTTCCTGTGAAAACTCTCGATTAAAATAGCGATATGAATTTTATATCATGGAAGGTTAAGGGTTAGAAATTTAATAGGGATTAGATCAAATTTGAGCAGTTCTTTCTAGAGGTCAAAGGAAGAGGGGTAGGAGGCATCTAGAATTTTAAAATAATTCAGAAGTGCCCCAGCCTATCCTAAGTCTTGGGCTTGAATTTGATTGAAAAAGATATTTTATTTGAATGATCAATTTTATTAAAAGTTGGGATTCAATTCCCAGAGGTTGATGACTTAAGATTGAAAATCTGCGTCAGAACCTAAGTCTAAAATTGGGTAATAAAAATCAATAACTGGATCCTAGCTAATGCAGTACAATCATGGACTTACCCCGGCCTAGATTGGGGAGCTAACTAAACCACCTAAACGCTTCAAAACCATGAGTCTGGTCTTTAATGTAGAGTGGTTAGGGACATCATTTAAGATTGAGTTTTTGGAGAGCGAGGCCAACATCTAGAGCAGATTCCTAATTGGTCCCTTGACATATATTGGGTGATATGAAACTAGAAATAAAAATGCATTAAGTTTTAGACTCAATTTAATTTGTTGCTAATGCGATGCATGCTAATTGACTCAAATGCTTAAAATCATATGTGAAGAAGTTTTCGAAAAAGGCTTAAAAATAATTTTATTCTAGAGACTGTATAACATCCCTTTGATAGGACTGTACCCTAAAAGGTCGAGTGGCCTGCCAAAACACGCAAGTGGGGAGGTGCCTAACAAGGTAGAGAAGGTTCAATATGTATGCATGAAAAACTCCCGGCGGCCCATGCTTACTTCTTAAAGGCATTAGAGTTTCTATGTGAGCTTAAATATTTTTAATTTTGTTTAAGTAGAAAAAGTTTTATTTGTGTCCTCATGATCCTCCGATTGAGTTCCAGGCTAAAACAAAGATCGACATGCAAAAAAATGCTAAAAAACTACTAAAGCAAGCAATCCTATATTGCAAACAATATAACAATCAAGTCAATTAAATAATTGAATCAATTAAATTAATACTTAAAATGAAAGTCCATAGGCAGGTATCTTTTAATTATATAACTCTGGGTCTGCAGGGAAAGTAAAGTGGCCGGGTACCACTGACTATAACATGGATTCTACTCCTAAAAGACAAGTGACTTTGAGATTTGAGATTCTTCTCATTCTTCACATCGTTGTCCTTCCACGAGCTCCTTGAATCATTAGGTCCAGATATCCAAATGAAAAGAAACTCCCCCTCGAATGGGGTGTTATCTTTTCTCTTTTGATATTTGAAGTCATCCTAATTTGGATCTCCAAATGGATAGAAACTCTCCCCTAAAGGATGTTCGTTCCTCTTTGGATTCTAAATTAGAGGTTTAATATCTCAATCTCAAAGCATTTAATACAATTTACAACTCGATTCAAATTAAATCATATTAATCAAAAATGAAAATCTAGATTTGATCATGTAAAGTTAACTTAACAATCAACAATTATATCTACATCCCAAGCAGTTAATATTTAAAATTAAAATACTCAAATCACAGTCACGCTTGGCCATGCTCTTTTAATTTTAAAGGGGGACTTATGCAATTTCTAGAGCACATGTGCTTAACATTTATAATTTTGTCCCCTTTAATTTTAAATGCCCTGTATGAGTATGGCTACCTACATAAGATTGAATTAGTACAAATCGTCCCAACCTTAAGGGTAGATCTAACACACAGTCAATCACAACACAGAATGTAGTAAATAATTAATTAATTAATTAATTCTACTACTAGAAAATAGTATGCAGTAAAATCTCAAAAACCTGGCACACAGTAGAAAAGTAAACACCGACCTAGCCTAAGACTAGAGTTGGTTGTCCTAGCAAACCATCTAAGGTGTGTGGGGTAGGCTGTGTGGCTTTAATATATCCTAGGTTAGGCAGTTAGTTAAAGTTATTTAATATTCTGATTTGTTGAAAGGCTTTAAGGGATTTAAGTTTGAGTTTAAGTATTAATGGCTTAATTAATTTTTAAATATATTTTAAAAGATTATTGATTACCACCTTTATTTCACACAGAGGCCGTGAAGTTTATTTCACCTTCCTTGAGGCTAAGTTAATAACCTCGTAGGCCTGGGTTTCCTAGTGATAATCGTATAGTTAAGTGTTTTAATTGATTAAGGGTTTGAGAGTTGATAAATTTTATTCAAATTGATTTGTTGCTGCTTTTAATGTAAAATTCATGTTTTCTAGAATTTTAGAAGATTTATTGAATTTTTGAATTTTCTGGATTATTTTAATTCAAGGGTCAAAAGTTCACTTTTTTGGTTAAGAGTTATTTCTAGAATGTTATTATTTTTATAAAATACTAGACCCTAATATCATCAGTTAGACTATAAGTACACTGGATTTGGATTTTTTTATATTTTATTATGAAGGTTTGAAGTTTAGACTTGATTTTGACTTAGTTTGACCAAGAGTTGACTTTTTCAAATTTGATTGATTTCTAGAACTTTGATATTTTTGATAAATATTAGACCTTAATATGAGTTGAATGCCTTTGAGTTTGACTGATTTGGAATTTTTTTGAATTAGTTATAAATTTTTGAAGTTTTATGTATTTATTGAATTCTCAAAATTTGCTTAATTAAGGGTATTTTAATGATTTGAAATGTCTTGGGGCATGAAGGATCTAGAGGGGAAATGAACTCTCTGAATTTATAGTTTATCCTCATGTCAAATCACAGTTAAAATTACAGTTTGAAACGCCTTGGATCTGATGCTATAGGCTTGGGATGGATTTAAGCTTGGACTCGCTGGAGAGCTTGTCACCAGTGACTTTGACCGGTGGGATTCGACTAGGGGCATGAAGGAGAAAGGCTGGGGAGCTGTAGAGAACAAAGCTTTAGGTCTGGGAGAGCTTGAGTGGTGAAAGAGCGCTAAGGTGGTGAATGAGAGCTCAAATGAGGGTTTTCCCCTATTCAAAACTCTCAAGGTAGTTTGGAAAGCCAAGATTGCTTTGGCTGGGCTCTAGGATGCTGCCAAGTGTAAAGGGGGTAGTTAGGAGCAGGGGCAAGGACATAGAGAGGCATCCAAGGTGTTAATCCCCTTTTGCCCTCTTATGAGCATGTGAGAATGATCCATGCCTTTGGATATGAATCTAAGGTTTGTGATAAACTCTAGGAAGGTTTTAGAGAACCTTAAAACTATTGGAGAGGATTAGTGAGGAATCGATTAAGTTTAAGCGGTCATTTGACCATCTTTGACTCCTCCAAAGGCCCATATGGACCATTTGACCAGTCAAAATGCCACATCAGCTGATGAGGTGGCTTGGACAGTTTTTTGAGCTACTGTTGGAGTGAGTTTAAATGAGTTTAAAGGGTTTGATTAGTCATATGAGCAAATTAGTGAATATATGATGAGATTTGACTAGGTTTCAATGAGTTGGCTTGGTAAAAAAAATTAGATTTGACTTAATACTTATTGGAAAGTATTTAATTCACAAAATGGATTTATTTCGAGAACATAATGAGGTTTGAAAATACTGGTTTCATCATGCAAAGTAATTTGACCTAAGTATGCAAAAATTGGCTAGACTTTGGTTTAACTGACTAAGTCAACTGATGAGTGAATCAAGGGGTCCAATCAAGCCCAAACCATTAGTAGAAATAATCAGGTGAAGTTGAGAGGACTTAAAAATAATCTGGAGTTTGATTAGGTAGAAATAAGCTTAAGGGTTGAGTGGATTAACCTAGGTTAACTTGGTCGACCAGGTTGACACAGGACTTGGGTTAGGGTCAAACAAATTTGAAATGATGAATGGGGTCTGCTAGAGGTAGTTTTAAGGTCTGGACAGGTCATTTGGTCAAAATAACCTTTTTGGGCCCTTAATGGGCCTTTAGGTCAACTTAGGTCAACTTTGTCAACCAGGTTAACCCAGGATCTAGTTTTGGGTCCAACAGGTTTGGTTTAATATTTGAAACTTACTGGAAGTGGTTGCATTTGATTTGGAGCTCATTTGATCAAAGGTGACTATTCATACCCCTAAGGGATATTTTAATTATTTTAATCCCTGGTCAACTAGGGGTCAAAGTGAGTCCAAAAAAATGCATTTTGATATTCAATGAGTTATAATCAAAGGTCTAGAAATTATTTGAAGCTTTGGAGAAAGCTCTAAGGTCAAAATCCACTAAATGCAAGGTCTAGTGGCATAGGTGAAAAATCGATAGGGATGTTAATACCCAGTGAACTAGTCCCGAGGCTAACCAAGAGGGGGGGGTGAATTGGTTATTTAAAAATTTCAAGAGGAACGAAAAAATCTTTTCGATTCTTAGCAGCGAAAACAAGTAAACAAGAACGAAAAGATCAATCACAGATATTAACCCAAGCAGTTAATATCATAAAAGTAAAGAATAAAATAGAATAAAAAAAAGTGACTCTCCTTTTGCTCCCACAGCAAGGCAGAGAAGCCTGTACAAAGACCTCCTTTCCACCACCAGGTGAGGCAGAGAACCTAAGCTCCTTTTGCTTCCTCCTGAAGCAGGCAGAGAACCTTCGAACTCCTTTTGCTTCCACCTGAAGCGGGCAGAGAACCCCGGATCTTCTTGCGAATGATCCACCCACAATGAACACCAACCAGACGAAAGACGACGAGCGGAGAAGATGACTCTGATCCATGCTTGGAGTAACCTTAGTGAATCCCTCACTAACTCCCCCTCACAAGATCCTTTCTCTCTCTCCCAAACTCTCTCTCTCTAGGGTTTCTCTGGGAAGGAAAGTGGCAAAAGATTTTTCTTGTTCTAAGAAAAAGTTCTTTTAAAGGAGGGCATAAAATTTGCCTTTAATCTCAACTGGTCGGCAAGAATCATCCATGACGATTGATAGATCGTCCTGTACGATCAGTTCAAAATCAGCTGTTTTAGCCTAGATGATCTAGCTCTTCTGGACGATCAGTAGAAAAAATTGATCCTATCGTTCCGTACGATCCTACGATCGTCCGGGACGATTAGTGCAAATCGAGGAATATCGTCCAGAAGACAGTTCGGGTCATCCAAAGAAACTTGTGCTGGATGACAAAAAAATGACTTGATCGTCCAGGACGATACGGGTATCGTCCTGTACGATTAATTCAAAAAGTGCCCAAATGGTCCTATACACAGTTCAGGTCGTACAGCTGAAATGCACTAGACGATCATGATCGTCCGGGACGATCCTGCGATCATCCAGGATGATATGATCATATCAATCATATATAAATTTCTTTCCTTAATTACCAGATTAATTTAGTCATGATTGTACTGCATCGTCCAGGACGATACACGTATCATCCGGGACGATCAGACCAAATGTTTAAAAATAAAACTTACCTAACTTGATCTGGCAGCTGAGAATTTCTGATTTGAGCTTATCATCCCGTACGATCCAAAGATCGTCCAGGACGATTCGCTTAATCTGACCCTTTTAACTTGGTCACCCTAATTAGGGTTTCTATTTTTACTTGATCGTTCAGGATAATGTGACTATCGTCCAAGACGATCTGAATAAAAATTTTAACAGAAACTCTAATTCACTCAATCTCTCCCCCTGAGTGTGTGTATGCAAGGTTACTTAGCTAGGGCATCAGTTACATTACAATTGACTCAAGAAAAAGAAAAACCATACATTGGACACACTTGGACCCGATCTTGAGTTAGCTTGGGTTGCTCGTGATCTTTTGTACCTGAAACGGGTTAGCCAAGCAAAACACACTGGAAACATGTTTGTCATCATCAAAACTAGATTTGCAACAATAAGCTATAAATATGTGAAAGTTTTACAGCCTTTGGATTTTAATCTAGTTTCTATGGTTAGAGACCTCAGAAAGAGCTCAAATTTAAAGAATTAGCTCTAGAGACATGTATCATCAGTATGCAACTGATAGACTCTAAATTAGAGGTCATTTGAATGGGTTTTGAAAGGTTTAAAAATTTTTTAGAAAAAGTATTCAGGACTTGAGTCTTTGGCCTTTGGGGTTCAGCCTGGATTTCTATATTTTAGCTAGATTTTGAACTTGATTGCTTGGATCTAAATCATCCAGGTCCTTTACAACCAATGGGATGATTGAAAATGATTGGATGGGATTAAAGCTTGATATGATACTGGAATGATTAAGTCTGGGTTGATCCAGAGATTGAATAGACCGGAGGTCAGGATTGATCTGGAATCTTGATGGGGTCCCTAATGACCTCATACAAAAATGAGGTCAACAGATGAGCATATTCCTACCCCATCATATGATCTCCTAATTTTGATCCACATTGATGGGCATATTCCTACCCCATCAAACGATCTCCTAATTTTAATCCTCTATGATGGGCAAGTTCTTATCCCATCAAATGATTTCCTATTTTCTATCCTCTGTGGTGGGTATATTCCTACTTGATCATATAATGTCCCATTTTTGTTCCTCTATGATGAGTATATACCTACCGTATTATGCGATTTCCTAATTTTGATCCTCTAAGATGTATATATTCGTACCCCATCATATGATCTTCTAGTTTTGATACTTTGTGATGGTCATATTTATACCCAATCATAAAATCTCATAGTTTTTAACCTCTATGACGGGCATATTCCTTCGATATTATGTGATGTTGAATTTTTATTTCTCTCTGATGGGCATATTCATACCTCCATCACACGATCTCCCAATTTTGATCCTCTATGATGGGAAAATTTCTATCCCATCATATGATCTGCCAGTTTGGATCCTTTGAGATGGGCATATTCCTACCTCATCATATGATTTCTTAATTTTGATCCTCTTTGATGGGCATATTCCTACTTGTCATATGATCTCCCAATTTTGATCCTCTATGATGGAAAAATTTCTACCCCATCAGATGATCTGCTAGTTTGGATCCTTTGTGATGGGCATATTCCTACCCCATCATATAATTTCTTAATTTTGATCCTCTTTGATAGGCATATTCCAACCTGTCAAATGATCTCCTAATTTTGTCCCTATGTTATAGGGATATTCCTACCACATCATATAATTTGCCAGTTTTGATCCTCTATGATGGGTATTCCTACACCATCATTCGATCTCTTAGTAATGTTCCTCAGTGATGGGCATATTTTTACCGCTTCATATGATCTTCCAGTTTTAATCCTCTATGATGGGTATATTCCTACCCCATTACATGATCTGCTAGTTTCGATCCACAATGATGGGCTTATTCCAACCCCGTCATACGATCTTTTAGTTTTGATCCTATATGACGGGTATATTTTTACCCCATCATATAATCTCCTAGTTTCGATCCTCTATGATGGGCATATTCCTATCCCATCATATGATCTCCCAATTTTAATCCTCTATGAGGGGCATATTCCTACCTCATTATACGATCTCCTAGTTTTGATCCTCTGTGATAGGTATCTTCCTACCCCATTACACAATCTCCCATTTTTGTTCATCTGTGAAGGGCATATTCCTACCCCACCATATGATCTCCCAATTTTGATCTTCTGGGATGGGTATATTCTGACCCCATCATATGAGTTCCTAGTTTAGATCCTCAGTGATGGGCATATTTCTACCACTTCATACAACCTTCTAGCTTTGATCCTCTTTGATGGGCTTTTTCCTACCCCATCATACGATTTTCCTTTTTCGATCCTCATTGATGGGCATATTCCTACCCCATCATATGATCCTTCAGTTTTGATCCTCTGTGATGGGCATATTCCTACCCCATCATGGGTTCTCCCAATTTTAATCCTCTATGATGGTTATATTCCTACACCATCATGTGATCTCCTAGTTTTGATCCTCAGTGATGGGTATATTTCTTCCGCATCATATGATCTTCCAGTTTAAGTCCTTTATGATAGGCATATTTCTACCCCATGATATGATCTACCAGTTTGGTTCCTTTGTGATGGGCATATTCCTACCCCATCATATGATCTCCCAATTTTAAACCTCTTTATTGGGCATATTCCTACCCCATCATATGATCCTGTAATTTTTATCCTCTCTGTTAAATATATTCCTACCCCATCATATGATCTCCTAGTTTTGATCCTCTGTGATGGATAAATTTCTACCACATCATATAATCTCCTAGTAATGTTCCATTGTGATTGGCATATTCCTTCCCCATCTTACGATCAGTTAGTTTCAATCAACATTGATGGGTATATTCCTACCCCATCATATAATCTCCAGTTTTGATCATCTATGATGGGCATATTCCTACACCATCATATGAACTCCCAATTTTGATCCTCTTTGATGGGTATATTCCTAGCCCATTAAATGATCACCTAGTTTTAATCCCAAGTAATGGGCATATTCCTACCCCATTATACAATCTTTTAGTTTTGATCCTCTATGATGGCCATATTCCTATCCCATTATATGATCTGCTAGTTTTGATCCTTAGTGATGGGCATATTCCTACCCCATCTTACGATCTCCCTATTTTGATCCTCCATGATGGATATATTCCTACCCCATCATATGATCTCCCAATTTTGATCCTAAATGATGGGTATATTCCTACCCCATCAAACGATCTCCTAGTTTAGATCCTCTATGATGGGAATATTCCTACCCCACCATATGATCTCGCAATTTTGGTCCTCTATAATGGGCTAATTCCTACCCCATCTTATGATCTACTTATTTTGATCCTCTACGATTGGCATATTCCTACCATATAATATGATCTCCTAGATTTGATCATCTGTGATGGGCATATTTCTACCCCACTATGCAATCTCCCTATTTTGTTCCTCTATGATGGGTATATTCATACCACATCATATGATGTCCCAATTTACATCCTCTATGATGGGTATATTCCTATCCCATTATATGATCTCCTAGTTTTGATCCTTAATGAGGGGCATATTTTAACCCGTTCATATGATCTTCTAGTTTTGATCCTTTATGATGGTCATATTCTTAACCCATCAAATAATTTGTAAGTTTTGATCCTTAGTGATAGGCATATTCCTACCCCATCTTATGATATCCCAGTTTTGATCCTCTGTAATGGGCATATTCCTATCTCATCATATGATCTCCCTATTTTTTTCTTTTGTGATGGATATATTCCTACCCCATCATACGATCTCCTAGTTTTGATCCTCAATGATGGGCATATTCCTACTCTTTCATAAGATCTTACAGTTTTAATCCTCTTTGATGGGCATATTCCTACCCCATCATAAGATCTCTAGTTTTGATCCTCTACGATGAGCATATTCCTACCCCATTATACGATCTCTCAATTTTGATCCTTTATGATGGGTATATTCATACCCCACCATATGATATCCCAGTTTTGATCCTCTATGATGAGCATATTCCTACACCATCACACTATCTCTCAAATTTGATCCTCTGTGAAGAGCTTATTCGTACCCCATCATATGATCATCTACTTTTCATCCTCTTTGATAGGCATATTCCTACCCCATCATATAATCTCCCAATTTTGTTCCTCTCTAACGGCATATTCCTACCCCATCACATGATCTCCAAGTTTTAATCCTCGATGATGAACATATTCCTACCCCATCATACGATCTCCTAATTTTGATCCTCTTTGATAGGTATATTCCTACCCCATCATATAATCTTCCAATTTTTATTCTCTTTGATGGGAATATTCCTACCCCATTATATAATTTCCCAATTTTGATCCTCTATAAACAGCATATTCTTACCCCATCATACGATCTCTTAGTTTCGATCTTGTGTTATGTGCATATTCCTATCCCATCAAATGATATAATAGTTTAGATCCTCTGTGATGGGCAAATTCCTACCCTATCTTACAATCTCCTAGTTTTGATCCTCTATGATGGGCCAATTCCTACCCCATCATACGATCTTCTAGTTTCGATCCTTTGTGATGGATATATTCCTTCCCCATCATATGATCTCATAATTTCAAGCTTTAGTGATGGGCATATTTCTACCCCTTCATACGATCTTCTTATTTGATCCTCTATGATGGCCATATTCCTTCCCCATCATAGGATCTCCCAATTCTGATCCTCTGTAATGG